>CM042158.1:3702730-3750230 GCA_023376005.1 Doryteuthis pealeii | reverse complement strand
TGGTCTCAATTTGTCTGTAAACAAAAATACGTCACAGCCTACGCCACGTTACCTAAAATATAGAATAAAGAACCTATAAGATTGATTTGAAAAAAAAAATGTATCATTACTTTAAATGGAAAAAAATATTTGCAAAATTTGTAATCAATTTTTAAAATTATTTTTACTTTCGCCATTTTTCAGTAAGTTTACAAATTTTTATATACCTACGATTTTCTGTTAGATTTTTGTGTAAAATATTCAAAATAATTATTTGATTAGTAATTAATAGATGCACACAACATTTTATTTGGTAATGTTTTCATTTCACATTGTTTTTATTTTTTTACTCCTTGAATAGATTTGATGATTTTACTTATTTATCTGACATTGAATTTTTAACACCCTCAGGTAATATCTTTTGAAAATTAGCTTTCAAACCGCCCGGAATGAAGTTTGCTTGTACATATAATTTTATATATATATATATAATATATATATATATATATATATATATATATATATAATCCAAAGTCCAGAGAAGAAATCTTCCTTACGACATAGGTTTTTTTTAAAAAACAACTTGTCGCAGTTTGAGAGCTCAATGTGTGTGCTCTTATTGTTGAGTCACAGAGCAAATTTATATTAAATAAATAACAAAGACTTATAGATCTTGCATTATAGACTATTTCAGGGAGCTTAGACAAAAATGTCTAATTCTCCCGACTCATCAGATGCGAATGATGAATTCTTTATTTTTAGCTTTTTTTTAGCTAAAAATAAAGAATTCATCATTCGCATCTGATGAGTCGGGAGAATTAGACATTTTTGTCTAAGCTCCCTGAAATAGTCTATAATGCAAGATCTATAAGTCTTTTGTTATTTATTTAAATATATATATATATATATATATATTCAGGAACAAATATACAATTCTGTTCATAAATCTATATAGATATATAAATGAAAAGAATAGGATATATATATATATATATATATATATAATCAAAGCCTGAAGAAGATACCAGAAGATCTGAAACACGTGTTGCATATGTAAGATAAAAAGAATAAAAAAATCTTTTTCTGAAAACATAATACATTTTGCGGACCTTCTTTTTTTATAAAATATTGAATTTTCTCCCGTTGGAACCAGAACAACATTTTATTTATATATATATATATATATATATATATATATATATATATATATATATATAAAATGAAATTTAAATTTATACTTCACATAAGATCCATCATATATATATATATATATATATATATATATATATATATAATATATATAAACTTCATTTATACTTCACAAAAGATCCATCATATATATATATATATATATATATATATATATATATATATATAAAATGAAACTAACATTTATACTTCACATAAGATCCATCATATATATATATATATATATAATATATATATATATATAAATGAAACTTAACACTTAACATCTATACTTCACATATAATCCATCATATATATATATATATATATATATTCTCACTGAGAACTAGATTCACCATATATTATATATATATATATATATATATATATATATATTATATATATATATATATATATATGCATGTGTGTGTGCAGTCGATAAACAGACAGAGAGAACATAATTTGTATAGTATTTTCGATCTATGCTAGAGACGTATTAATAGAATTTTAAGGCTTAAATTACCAACACACACACACACACACCCACTGACTAGTGTCTTTTCAGCTTCCAATTTGGTGGCTAAAGCTTCCACCCCAAATTTTAGATGGCCTGTCGACATTATTCTCGAAAATTGGTCGAACTGAATGATGGAACAAAGAAGCATCTCGCCGCACAATGCTCATCTGTCAAAAGAAGGCAGAGATAGAAATGGCGGAAGTCATTATTTTTCACGGTAAATTTCAGTGGAAACGCAGACTCATCATCTGCTGACTGGCAAAGGCCAGCTTTGACAGGTAAAGGATTTGGACAGAAGAAGAAAAAAAAAGAATCAAAGAAATGAAAATTAATAAAAGAAAGAAAAAAAACTAACATAAATGATATTAAATTAGGTGGGGAAATGTAAGTGATAATTTTGATATTTTTTTTTTACTTCATTTTTAAATGTATGGACATACACGTGCTGATAGATGTAATCATGCATATGTATTCGTAATATATATATATATATATATATATATATATATATATATATTGTATGGAGATGCAGGATTATGCTAACAACTATACATAAATAGAAATACATATTCGCACACACACACATATATGAATGTGTGTCTTTATACATATATATGTATATTCATATATGAACGTGTGTATGTATGTATATGAACAGAATGATATATATATATATATATATAATTCTGTTCACAGACACACACTCATATATATATATATATATATTATATATATATATATTTGGAGGATATGTGCTTAATGGAAGTTATACCTAATTCTGAAAGTCAGTTAGTTAATAATTAATGAATTTAGGCGGGCATATATCTTTAGATGTAAGGCTAAACAAATCGAGAAAATGTCAATCCCTGAATGTACATTTCGGGATTCACATTTTCTAGATTTGTTTAGCCTTACATTTGAAGATATAAGCCCGCCTAAATTCATTAATTATCAACTTTCAGAATTAGGTATGACTTAAATTAAGCACATATCCTCCAAAAACTGTCGGCTTATAGCCATATAAAAAATGTTTACTTAACCTCATATATATATATAATATATATAATATATATATATATATATATTATATATATATATATATATAATGAGGTTAAGTAAACATTTTTTATATGGCTATAAGCCGACAGTTTTTGGAGGATATGTGCTTAATTAGGGAATGTGGAGCACCCCTTCATCACCATTGCTCCCTGGTCCACTCTAACCCGGAGTGGTAGTACCAGTTAGGGTCCCATCTATGGGTTAAATAGAAAAACATGAGTTCATAACCAAAATTCAATTATGCATTAAGAATGAATTTATTTCACAACTTTGTCGGCATTAAATGACCCACCGAGGTTGATATGCCGTAAAACAACAAACCAAACCAAATCCTTAAATGTAAAGCTTTAATAACAATACAGATATAATTGGGTCTTCCCCCGGTTTTGATCCGTATGATATTGTCAGGAATCTTCCTCTTCGATTTCACTTAGAATCCAGAAACTTGATTAATTCTTATGTAGGGTCCCGATCGAAACCACGGTAGACTCATAATTTTCCCCAGTGATATTGTTGTATATTGTACAAACGGAAATAGGAATTTCCGGTTAAATTAAACAAAGAATGCCAAATTACTTTTTTCCCGGTAAAAGCGAACAAAGAAGTTAAAAACGTAAGAGAGTGTTTATGGTCAAGGAAGCAAGGAGTGAATAAAGAAATATCCGTTATCAGATCAAAAGATAAAGATGCGGAGACGTACCTATCAATGTAAAGGCGATAAATTCGAGCCGACACACAGAGACGCCAGCCGGCAGCAGAAAGGACACTTCACGTCTCCCGTCAGCAACCACCCCTCGGGCACTCATTGTACGCTCTGCGCCTTCACCACCCACACACCGAAGAAAATAAAGAAGGGTCCTCTCTTTGTACATACGTATCTGTTGTTTATTGAAGTCCAGTAGTCGGTAGTATCTGACTACTAACATACATCGCTTTGGGTATAGTGAAAACCCCAGTACTAACATACACGAATTTAACGTCGTGAATTTGAAGCCTCTATACAACAATCAATGTGTGTGAGTATATATATATATATATATATATATATATATATATATATATAGCCAAAGAAGAAAACCCTGAATTCAAAACTGTTAAACTCTGAGAAGGAACTGCTCGTACAGAGTGTTTGGCCACACACATCATTTTATTTTGAAGATCTCTCCATCCTGGATGGCAAATATCTGAAATTAGTAGACCAGTTTATAAACCAATACAGCAATATCTCATCTACAGAATTTTGTTTTACAGATCAACTCTCCAAACTGGATGTTTGTATTAAAACAACCAAGATGAAGATAGTCAGAACGCATCACTAACACTTTAAAGTAAATACAACCGAATTGCATATTGTCGCTATCAGCCATCAACGAGAGAGTCTATCCCCTTTTCACTATTGCTAGAGCAAATTAGTGAAATAGACCACTAATTAAGGACTGAGCCTATTCTAGTATTAAACAGCCCCAAGCGAAGTTTAACAGGTTTGAAGTCAGTTTTCCTTCTTGCCTAACAAAGACCAAAGAACCCAGTCTTTCCTACTATTTACCCATAGCTGGAGGGAGAGTAGTTAGATTCATCCCTTTCCAAGGGTATCTGCGCTATGTGAACTGCAGCTTCGTCCAGGATTCGAACTCGGGCCGACAAGTACATCTCCTACGACTCTAACCATTACACTACGCACCTCAAACTCCACGGACTAGGGAGATTGTTTTTGCGTCTGGGGTGGAACACTACACCTACTATCAGCTCTCCACTTCACTGCATAGATCCAATCTGTGCTAATCGTGTGGTGTGTTGGCGAGGGCCGGTATCGAACCATGCACCTAGCGGTTCCTAGGCGGATGCGTTAGCGACTGAACTAAAAAGAGGAAAACTTGATTTTAGAAAAATAAGAATGAATAACGACAAGAAAATACATATATTCTCAAACACATTAATCACGAACGTCACTATTAAGTTTTAAGATTAAAATGAATTGAAAAAATAAAATTTGAAAATGAAAAGAAAAATATAAACATGCCAGTAGAGTGCCATGGTAAAAAAACTTTTTAGAAAAATTGTAAATAAAAAAGAAAGAAAAACTATGAATTAAATATTTTTCTTTCATTTTTATTTTTTTCAAAATTTCATTTACATTTAGTACGGCGTCCATTCGGTCAGAAAGTTCGCTGAGAGCGGAGATTTCATTTAATGGTGAGGGGCGAACAATTGTCGAAAATACAAAAGCGAGAATAGGCGTCTTTCATAGCCCTAACAATACGCGCGCATTGTCTTCGTTTCGTCCCTCTTTCAATTCCTCGATCAATTACCACACATCCATCGCTTGGACAATCGTTTGCTGAATAAACGCCATTCTCCTGATGTAACTGGTGATCTTTGTTCAAGACCAAGTGACAGCAAGTCTCTGATCTTAACAGCCTCTTGATCTGCCTGGGTGAAGGCACTGCGCTGTAGTTAATGTCTTAATCTTACAATTCTCGTGTCGATTTTAAGGGTGGAGGTGAAAAAAGTTTTACAGTGGAGATGCCTTGTAACGTAAAGTTTGATCCTTTATTGAAGTAGAAAGACGTATTAGTTTTAATCCTTGTCCGCTGATCCGTCTTTAGTTGTATCAATGTTTCTCCTGTCTAGAAGTAGAGAGTTGTATAATCATCAAAGTTTGTCATGTGCTTCCAGCGAATAATGTAGGATGATTTATCATCGCCTTTAAATAGTGAATTAGATACATGTTTGGGCATTTTTTATTGGCCGATTCAGTCACCGCGGTTTTCGAACAGTTTATAAATACATGTTTTGATATTCTTCTTGTTCTAGCGCTATTGACAAGGGGATAGACTCCTTCGCTGTTCGACTGATACCAACAATAGGCCACGTCAACAACTTTACTTTATTAATCAACTGTTGAAGTCTTTAATCGTTGACTTTTTAAGGTCATGAGCCAGGCTGTCTCATCGAGTGCTGAAGGGAGGCTAACTATTCTACAACACTAATTTAATTCATTTTCTTTCTTTTCTTTTTTTGAAATTTGAAATATTGAATTTTGTATGATTAGGTATGCCTTTCCATTGATTACCGGTCAGATGATATTTTTCTTTTCTTCAAGCAGACAAACATTATGTTAAAAGAGCCAGTAATCTTGTGTTTTTTTTTTCGGGCCTAAACTCCAGTCGGATTATCATAACGTCATTATTGAGTGGTGAGTTACAAAAGAACTGGAGCTTATGTTAAAGCTTATTAATCCACCCGGTGGTGTAAAAATTATTTTTTTAAAGATATTACCTGAGTGTGTGTGTGTTGGGGGGGGGTGAGTTAAAAATTCAATTTTAGAGCTTTTGTATCATAAGTAAGTAAAATCATCAATTTTTTTAAATGAGTAAAAATAGAATAAAATAAAACAACTTGAAATGAACAGTTAAATAATTATTTTTTAATATCTTAAATCTTGTTTAAGAAAAAGCAATGTGGATCGTTTAATGTTGCATACGAAAATGCTACGTATTAAGGATTTTGACTCTAAATTAAATACTCATTTATGAAGTTACACAATTCTTGAGGGTTTGTGACGTAATCAGTGACATAGTTTCATTTTCACAGAAAGAGAACAAATCTCCATTATTAATACAAGCAAAAAACAAAAAAAAATCCACCCTCCGGGTAGGGTAAAAATTAAGTTTCGAAAGATACTGCCTAAGGGGATGGGGGTTGAAAATTCAATGTCAGAGAGTTTATACCATAAGTAAGAAAAATCATCAAATTTATTAAAGGAGTATAAAAAAAAGAAAAAAACAATTTGCAATGGAAACTTTGTTTTTGTAACTTTAAATATATTTTTAAAAACAATGTATAAATATATTATACCGGGTATATATCTATTAAAAGTTGTTTAAAAAAACAATGAGGCCCGTCTAATGTTGCATGCTCAATTTTGTGTGTATTTATACTATCATAGGATGATTTGGGGTTATGGGACGTAAGCAGTGGCGTAATTTCGGTTACTGACAGAGAATGCATCGTCATTATTAATAGATATAGATTAAAGTTTTCTTCGTATTTCTTCTCGTATTTACGATTCTTTCGAGTTTACTGCGAATTATTTTGTGAATGTTCCATTAATGACAGACATCACTGTCAATTCCATGTTTTTTTCTATTTCTAATTGACAATGTCTAGACATGTGTTAATCATTCTGTTAATTACACTCTATGGCTTGCTGCAAGGGAAAATACACGAGGGTGATTCAAAAAGTAGGGTTATTTTGTTTAGGACAGGTATAATTACTATTGTAATCCTACGGAGAGGGGTCCTGTTTAATAATAACTCGAATCGTAACTTACAATGAAAAGGGTTTATTCGGTAACATACAGAAATGAGTGAACACTAAAAATAGCTGGTCTCACCAGGAAAACAGACCCTGACGATTAATCGTCAATTGTCTTGTTGAGAATAGAATAGTTCCTTCTATACTAGAGGAGTATCAATTCTTCTCTACAACAATTATCAAAACAGGAACATGTATCATACATCAAAATGAAGCTGGTACTCTGTGGATCACATCCCTACTTCTCCACATAGGTGAGTCAAAAAGTAATGCCATTTTGTTTAGGACAGGTATAATTACCAACACAGGAACATGTATCATACATCAAATTGAAGCTGGTCCTCTGTGGATCACATCTCTTCTTCTCCACATAAGTGTGTCAAAAATTAATGCCATTTTGTTTAGGACAGGTATAATTACCAACACAGGAACATGTATCCTTCATCAAAATGAAGCTGGTCCTATGTGGATCACATCTCTACTTCTTCACATAGGTGAATCAAAAAGTAATGCTATTTTGTTTTGGACAGGTATAATTACCAACACTGGGACATGTATCATACATCAAAATAAAGCTGGTCCTCTGTGGATCACACCCCTACTTCTCCACATAGGTGAGTCAAAAAGTAATGCCTTTTTGTTTAGGACAGGTATAATTACCAACACACGAACATGTATCATACATCAAAATGAAGCCGGTCCTCTGTGGATCACAGCCCGATTTCTCCATATAGGCACCGTTTCTCTCAATAGCAATATTCCACCTTTGAATGAGAGCATGTATCCCTGCCCCGTAAAATTCTGTTGATTGTGCTTTGAGCCACATCTTCACTGCAGATTTCACTTCCTCGACACTGGAATAATGTTTGCCTCACTGCGACCCAATGAAAGAGGGTCTGAGGCAAACAATATTCAGAGAAATTGGGATGTGATCCACAGAGGACCAGCTTCATTTTTATGTATGATACATGTTCCTGTGTTGGTAAATATACCTGTCCTAAACAAAATGACATTACTTTTTTAAGTATAGGAAAATAAACATGAAAAAAAAATAGAAGAGCTTTGAAATTAAAATATCCTAAGAGCAACGATATCACTCACTTTCCTAACTAGATATGTAAAATGTTCGTTGATTTAATATAGTGTCTTGCCCTCGGCTTTTATAATTCTTCAGAAAATGTCCTGGTAAAAGTGACAAGTCCATTTGTTCAGTGAAAACCATATTCTGGTAAAAATCGCTGGCATTGTTTTTTTAATGTGTACATGATAATTTTAAAAAGATATATATTTATATGCATTTAATAATATTTGTTTAACAGCATAGGAAAATAAAAAAGGAAAAAATAGAAAGGAGGGGCCGGTTTAGCTCAGTCAGTAGAGCGTTCGGCTAGAAACTGTTGCAGATTGACTATTGTTCAGTTTGTTTTGCGCGGGAAGTTCGAAAAGACAAAGGAAAATTGAACTGAGAAGACAATGGCTAAGGTAGACAGAGGGTCTGGTGTGACAAAGGACTCATCTGGACAAACGGGAATTTGAACAAAGAGAAAGGACTTCCGGTCAACCGAACAAAGAGATGTGTGGGTGGACTGTACAGTACTTAAAGACCCCAGAGAGACGGCGAGCAGAGAAGGACTGACTGACCGTCGACACGGTCGAGCGCTGCTGCGGGCAGTGAGGCTCGCTCACCACCTTCCACCACACCAGCAGTAGTAGTGCCCCATTATCAATGCCCGCCACTCACATCCACCACGTACAACCGAGATGAGAGAAATAAAGTCAAAATCTCCTACTACATAGAGCATGCCTTGTGATTCATTTAAAAGACCACTAGATACATCGTCTAGGGGTTAGAAACTATCTCCGCTGTATACCAGCAACGTATACGATTCAGCGTGAGTTTGAAGATGCCAGTATATAACATGTACGATTTTGTTGCCTGAGTCGAGCGCTATGCAACAAAACCACAAGGCTCCTAGTTCGATACCGGTTCTCGCCAACTCAGCGTATGAGTAGCAAAGGGATCTGTGCGGTAAAGTAAGGAGCTGATGGTAGGTATGGCGCCCCACCTCAGACGCAAAAACAATCTCCTTGGTCTAACGCTATTGAAAGGGGATAGATTCCCTCGCTGATTGGCTGATACCGACTTTAGGCTGTCCTGACGACTTTACTTACTTTTTAGAATTCAAATAAACTAAAAGAAACGATAATGAGTGACAATTCACCTTCCTAACTCGATATGTAAAATGTTCGTTGATTTGATATTAAGTTTTCCACTCGGTTTTTATCATTCTTCACTTTTGCCACAGAAAGTTGCCCATCCGTGTGACCTTTCGAAAATCATGATAAAATTTATTTTCTTCTCACTGATTCCTGCAATCATGTTTTTTCTTTCCCGAAAAAAAACAAACCCACAAGCCGAGCGATTCTTACTGTTTGGAGCGCATATCGCAAACCCCAGAAAATACAGCCTGCCAAGAACAAGTAGCTAACAATAGTGAATGATTTATCTCGGCAGCGAATCAAGCCAATGGCATTTGCAAAATCGGTAAAATCCACGAAGGCAAAAATGTTTCAGGGAGAACCGAAACGTGAAATGAAAAATGGAGACCCACTTCTGTCCTCTCTATGAGAAATTGTTCCCGACTCGAGCGAATATTGATTTCTTGTCACTCCCACAATATATACACTCGGCCTTTGAAACAGTGGAAATGAACTAGACGGATAGAAAAACATTTAGTTTTTTTTTAAATCTATTGTAAGATTTTAATCGGGATGCATTTTCACCAAATATTTCCTGTTGGGTTATTAGTGCTCAACGGATCTGATCTTTAAGAACCGTTTTCAGTGAACTGCACGCTGTCCTGTCTACGACTGTTTCCAGACCCCCGTAAGAGGAAAGGTCTATCATCGAGAGGGGATCTTTTGCAATAAAGAATAATGAGCGAATTTACTGATTATTTTCAGGTGTCAATCTATGTATCAATACCCGTGTTCCTTAAGGATACGAACGTTATCATCTTGCAACACACTCTAGTTAAAAATGAGACCGCTCAAATCGTCCGAGATCAAACGCAAAAATGTAAATCCTGATTATCTGGTGTTGCTTATTTGCCTAATTTTTATCTCTTATGAGCGTTGCCACTTCAACTAAATAATGGATTATTTCGTTTGTATGATAAAGATAGAAAGGGAAGAAAAAGGACATCTTGCTCAGAAAAAATACAATAAGAAAGAAAGAGTAGCGAAAGATAGAGATTCTATGGAAGCGATAATGGTTTGGCTGTTTGTTTTGTTTTACGGCATAACAACCTCGGTGGGTCATTTAATGCCGACTAAGTTTTAAAATATATTAATTCTTAATGCATACTCAATATGTCTTATAAACACATTTTTCTATTCAACCCATAGATTGGCTCCAACAGATACTAGCACTCCGGGGCAGAGTGGACCAGGAAGCAATGGTGATAAAGGGGTGCTCCACATTTCCCAGAATTTCAGAACTTGACTCTCACCATTAGGTAGTTTAACATCATTCCCAGGGCATGAAGACCCTCATTCACCGCCTTCTAGCACCCATATGATAAAAATGGTTGGAGCTTGCCATAAGAGCAATAGAGTTGGGACAATCATATAAGTGTTAGGACTTGACGTGACCAGCCGATTGATCGGAGGGGGGCTCTCTGACCGAACATCAAGCCTAAGTAAGAGCCAAGAGGTGTTCTTACCCCATTGTAGAGGTGCATTCCGTGCATTTTAATGCACCAGCCGTCAGGGCTAGCGTTAACAGAAATCTGTTTCAATCGAACATGATGAAAATAAAGGAGAGATACAGATACATCAATATTATTATACTTTTTACATATTGAACTATTTAGCAATATCTCTTAAGTAACATATCCAACGTTGCAATAATCAAATTATCACACCCTGGTATATACAAAGGTCCTGCTAATTTATATGATTATTGCATTCATTGGCATTGCAATCTCGGAAGACTATAATATATTTCTTGTGTCCCTGAAGGTGCAGCGCCCCCATTGACTGTGAAATCCAATGTTCGAAAAACATTCTCTATCACAGATGTCACATGTGAAGGCTGTCCCTGAGGATGTTGATGTGCCGGTGCTTTGTTCCCGCTGCTTTCTTCTAAACCACCTGACTTGGTGGTGTTGCGCTAGGGTGGTTTCAAACATGAACAGTTCACTACGGAGAGCCTGTCGCCATAAAGGACGATCCTGAGCCAAATTATTGCATGTTACCTCTTTTAAGGGACGTTTTTTTATGTATGGATACATTAATATCTCTCAAATAGGGAGCTCAATGTCAGGTAACTATGAAAACAGAGATCATATAAAGATCAGTTGAAAATATCTGGTTATTAATAAATAAATTTCATTCAACAATTGGTTTTGCTACATTACCAGTGCATTCTCTGTTGTCTCACTTAGCGCATAGCAACTCTTTCTAAAAATCTCTTCTTCACAAAAATAATTCTTCTAACGATAAAGTCGAAAGAATTTGAGAACTCCACTTACAAAAAACAAACAAACAAAAAAACAACAGGCCGTTTGTCACATTCTGGAGTTGTGGATGTTAAATACACACCTTAAAGGTTAAAGAAGTTTACAATTAAAGCTTTAAGTTACTATTAGGTAATCCCATGTCAACTCATCCAGAAAAAAACTAAAATCATTACCCGCCTCCTTCAATTTTTCTGAAATGTTTCCGGGTGTGGACTAGATTTTTTTCTATTAACATTTCAAATATATTGAACCAAAAAGATAGTTTGAGGATTGTCTAGCGTTACGTTAGACAATCCTCAAACTATCTTTTTGGTTCAATATATTTGAAATGTTAATAGAAAAAAATCTTCGTCATAGAAAAAATCAGAAATCATCAATAGCTTAAAATTGGTTGACTTTAAAACTTTTTTTTTGTAGAATTTTTGGATTTCATGTGGGAAAAAGTAGAAGAGAAGCTCTAGAACTCATTTTACTGACAAAAATAGATTACAAAAAATCGCCATTTTCCGTGACCCCACTCAAATTTTTAGGAAAATTGAAAGGGGTCGGCGAAATGACCTGGTTGATTTGACATGGAATTACCTTGATATTAATACAAATAATTTTCACATTTACATTATGTTGGCTGGTTAGTTAAATTTTACGGCATGCAAACCCCTGTTAGGTTATTTTAGGCCGAAGAGATTTTGTTATATTCATTCTTGTTATATATTCGATTTTTTGAACATATTTTAATATTGATTTTATTTTAACTATTCAACTCATAGATGGGAAGCTAACGGGTACTAAGATTTTGGGTCTGGAAATAATGGCGATGAATGTTTACTCCACATTTCCCAGGGTTTCAGAACACCACTAGATGCTGTTTAACGTCACACACAGGACAGTAGCACACTCAGCCACTGTATTCTAGCTCATATAGGATGAAAGGGTTGGGCGTTGCTATAGGGTTAGGACAATCATATAGTTGATGAAGTGATCGTATAGATCGAAATTTTGGCAGACCCATCACTTTTCTACAATTATTATATATATATATATATATATATATATATATATATATATATATATGTGTAAATATGTAAATAAATGGAAATTAATCCGACAGAATGAATTTAACATTTTGAAAAAAATTTGAAAATAATTACTAATTGTTTTTTCAAAATGTTAAATTCATATATATATATATATATATATATAATGGAGATTGTGTGTTTTTCTGTCTGTAACCGAAACTATATTTCTACTCAAGGCACATAGTTATTTACGTCACATTCTTAACGTTTTTATTTTTATATAAAACTCAATTATAAATAAAATCGCTATATATTATTTATACTGTTGACCATATCTACATACTAATAACATGCAATTTTATTTATATATACAAAAAATAACTGTTTATGGTGAGAACGGGAAGGCTAATTTTCATATTGATATTAAAAGTTGGATTTTAATAAATACATGCTTAGTATTATTGATTTCTAATTGTTTGGTTTTATCTTAATAAATATGAGCTAAAATCACGGGGAATATACTTAAATCCATTAACAAAAAGACATGGCTATAATTTTCTTCTTTCGTTCCTATTTTAAATAAATAGGTAAATTATGAATATTTAGCAATGAAAGCCGAGAATGATGGAAGAGTAAGTTTCAGTTGTTTTATTTTTCGATTATACCCCTCTCTGTTTCATTGCTGTATCTGCATTCTTATTTAATTACATTAGCCTTTCTTATTTAATAAAATATTTTATAACATTAAAACTTTAATACTTGCACACAGAGGAGGCATATATTATTCAGTATACAGGATGTCCCAGAATAATGTATACACTCATTTATTCTGTATTCTTTCTCTTGTATCAATATTATTTAGTCAAAATACATAAATTGAATAAGTTATAACGATTCAAAGAGTGTATATATTATTTTGGGACACACTGTATATAACTGTAGAAAAGAATTATATATATATATATATATATATATAATATATATATATATATATATATATTTTTACCCCAGAAATACATTGATTCATTGAATTGTTTTATCCTATCCCACTACTTTGGCGAATCTGTAGAAGTTAATTACTTACGTATTTACGAGTGGATATAAGAGATAGATTATCTTGAGCAAGTTGTGAGAGATGCTAATGTCTTTTCTTCATCCGGTGATCGTAAACACAAGACAGCTTCAGAATCGAAATTCATGAGAGTTTCTTGTCTGTATAAGCAGATGCTCTTGTCAAATCCAGATGGATTCGCATGAAAAATGAGCTACGGTAACGACTCTTTGAAAAATCGCATCAGTAAAACAATAAAAAAATATGTACATGATAATACAGTGCCCATAGAGTACAAAATCTCAGAGATATTCTCATTGTTGGTGATTTTTCAGACTCAAGATCAGAGTTTTGAAACCGGTGTGCCCTGGCACACTAGTGTACCGTGAAGCTTCCGTGGGTGTACGTGAGTGTTGAGGACGGTTGCTCATCCTCTTATATTTAATATAAATTATTATTACTAATGAATATGATAATTTTATAATAACGAATGTGCATATATATATATATGGTTGGCAACCTTCCGTCTATTTTAGACGATGGCGTAGTCTCTCTCTCTCTCTCTCTCTCTCTCTCTCTCTCACTTACAGCTACGTGAGTGGCTGAACAGACCGATCCTCGAATGGCAGTCTCTGGTGCAATGTTTGCAAACAAAAGGTGATGCTTTCTGTAGGTGTTGGGGGTGCTGCTGTTTCTCCTTTCTTTTAGCTCTCTTTTCTATGACAGCTTTTTTCCTCTCTTTTTCACTTCTTTTTCCTCTCTTTTTCAATTCTTTTTCCTCTCTTCTTCACTTCTTTTTCCTCTCTTCTTCACTTCTTTTTGTTCCTTGTTTGATGAGGAGGCGCCAGGTTGCATGGTCTTCTGCACAAGCCTCCCACGTGTCTATGTCGATGCGGCATGTCTTCAGGTCTCTCTCGCAGACATCCTTGTAGCGTAGGCATGGTCTCCCTGCCAGTCGGGTGCCCTCCACTAGTTCCCCATACAGTAGGTCTTTGATATATATATATATATATATATATATATATATATATATAAATTAAATATAACTGTTTATACTGAAGTTTTAGGGAGCATTTACCCAAGATTTAGGGGCTATTGATTTCTTCAGAACGTTTATTTCATGCTTCTAATGAGTTGGTAAACAAACTGTTTACGGTTGAAACTCGGAACGCTATTGATTTTAAATTAAGACTCACACAGTTATCTCTCCTTGATTGTTCACAATATATATATATATATATATATATATTTATTATAGGTGACACACCCTATAAGACCAATGGAATGCGCCAACAGATTACTATAAATAAACAGAGATAATTGTGGCTTAGGAAGCAAGCCAATGCAAGTGCCAATAACTCTGTTCGTCGGACGTAATTTCCACATCTCCCTATTGTATTGTCTACTTTCTGTTAATACATTTTTCTACTTTTCGTTACCCGTTGTTTTGTTCTTATTTGACCCCTTAAAACCTCACAACATATATATATATATATATATATATATATATATATATATATATATCCCTGTTTCGATGTATCACGTCTCTTCAATGCAGCTAGACTTTTCAGTTTATGTAAAGTTTGTATATAAGTTTTAATAAGTTTAATTCATTATTTATATATTTGTACATTGATATGTATGCATTAGTACATGCACTCTTATGTAAAAGGTTGAAAACTCTGCTCTAGATGATGCTTAGGACCGACTTAGCTCAATTGGTAGAGGTTCTAGGAACCAAATGGCTCTGGGTTCGATATCGGCCTTCGCCAAGTCAGCGTATGAGGTGATTGTAGGTGTGGCGTTCCACCTCAGATGCAAAAACAATCTTCTTGGTCTAGCGTTAGTGAAAAGGGATAGACTCCCTCGCTGTCTTGTTGATACCAATATCGATATGATGAATGAGGAGGCGCGTGGTGTAATTGTTATATTCGTTAGGTCTTTATATAATAAAAAAATAAAAGTAGAAAATGGATAAATAAGTAAATAAATAAACTAAACGAGGAGTGTGATTAAAAAAAAAAGTGATCAAAAATTGATTAAAAGCTGCTAATTAATAACAATTAATAAAGTCAGGATTTCGCCCGGCTGTTTGATCGGTAAACTTGAAGAGAGACTTAGCAGCCCCACTTGAAAAGTGAACAGTTTGGTCACATAACTCCAGGCGTACATCATACGCGCGCGACGGAGATGAGAAGATATTACTCAATTAATTAAGTCTACTTCTACCTTGGAGGTTGGCAAAAATTTAATTAAAAAGAATAAAATCTAAAAACTCTACAAAACAATGACAAATATATATATATATATATATATATATATATATATATATATATATATATATATATATATATATGGTGTGTGTCCTTGTGTGTGCATTGTTTATAAATTCAGAGGTACGTATATAGAGACACAGGGCTGGCTCTCACTACATATATTTATATATACGCATATATACATATGTGCACGTGTATGTTTATACATCATATTTAAATGCAGATTTAGGTATATACACACGCGGGCAGGCACTCAAAACACGTACATATTGATTTGAGTGTGCATGTAGACACACACACCTATATATACATATATATATATATATATATATATATACTTATGTGAATTTGCGAAGCCAGGTATAAATATATAGCTATTCATAAATATATTTGTTGCATGTGCATTTGTGTGGTGGGGTGATTAATGAAACGGTAAAGTAATTAGGATAAAGAAAAAGTTCTTAGAGAGAGAGAGAGAGATGGAGAGAGAGAGAGAGAGAGAGAGAGAGAGAGAGAGCACAGTGAAATGTATAGAGAAGGCGGTGGTATAGGAGTGACTTAGGGATATACAAATGAAGAGGATTAGGAAGAAGCAGTTTATATATATATATATATATATATATATATGAGAGAGAGAGAGAGAGAGAGAGAGAGAGAGAGAGAGAAAGAAAAAGAAAGGAGAGAGAGAGAAAAGCAGGATATATATAGAGAGATAGATATATAAGAGAGACTGTGTGAAAGATGTGAATAGGGCCGTCGTAGATAAGGGGGTAAAGAGAGGGAAGGACATTGGGAAGAAACTGAAGAATACGAGACAGATGGTTGGTAAGTTGGTTGGTTGCATTTAACGGCATGTCAACCCTTGTTGGTTTACTTTATGCCGAAGACGTTTTGTTTTATTCCTTCTTGATGAATATTTAAATTTCTAAAAAAAATGCTTTAAACTCATGGCTTTTCTATTTAACGTATGTCTGAGCACTCAGAGAGAGAGAGAGAGATTTGCACACACATAGAGAAAATGAGAAACGTCGAGAGAGAGAGAGAGAGAGAGAGAGAGAGAGAGAGAGAGAGAGAGAGAGAGAGAGAGAGACAGAGAGGGAGAGAGAGAGAGAGTGCTGTGAGGAGAGAGCTGGGGAAACAATATGCAGAGTTCATGCATGTATGTCCCATTTTGAATGAGAATAAAACTAATAAAAATGCTTGTAAACTCGGGCTACAAATCTTTTTATCAGAAAAGAAATATGTAAAGATAGTTTTTGAAAATCGTGAAGGAATGGAAAAGGAAAAAAAAAATCGTTGGGTCAGTTGAAAGAAAGAAAGAAAGAAAGAAAGGGATAGAAAATTAAAAAGGAAAAGGTCGTTTAACAAGTGTAAAACTTTAAAAAAAAAAGCAAAAATGATTTTCGCAATGCAAAACGCACTAAAGAAATAGAATTGGTATGGAATGCCAAAACAAAAGAAAACAATTATAAATGAATGAAAACATGAATGAATAAGTAAAAGTAAAGTCGTCGGGGCGGTCTATGATCTGTATTAGCCAGGCAGCGAGCGAGTGAGTATATCCCCTTTTCACTAGTGCTAGACCAAGGAGATTATTTTAGCATCTGAGGTGGGGCGCCACACCTACCACCAGCTCCTCACTTTACTGGACAGATCCCTGTGCTACTCATAAGGCTGAAGTTGGCGAGAGCCGATATCGAACCAAGAACATTGTGATTCCTAGCCAAACACTACCGACTGAGCTATGAATAAAAAAGAAAGTAAAGAAGGCTTAAAGATAGTTGAATCTTATTTAAATGAACGAAAGAAAAAAAGGCTAAAATAAAGAACGAGAAAATCATTGAAAGTCAGGTGGATACGTCCAGCTTACCTCCAACAAGGCGATAGAATTGAAAAAAAAAAAAAAACAAATGTTACAACACGCTTTAAAATACAATTAAAAGTTCAATTTATAAATGTTAAATTAACACTTTTAAATCAAAAGACTAGGGAAATATTCATAAAACATTATAAATTAAATAAGATAAAATAAATCTACATCGACGGACAAAAGACATGAAAGAATAAATAAATATGCAAATACAAAATATATATATATAAATATAAAAAATAAAACTTTCAAATGACTACATAAAAAAGTCTTGAAGGAATCTCTGTTTAAAAAAGTTGCTTGTTAATCTAAAATTTCAAACAAAAAGATAAAAAATTCAAATTTGATTAATCCAGTCCAAAGGGCGAAGTAAATGATTGCTTGCCAATATGTCACATTTTCGCTACCAAATTTCAAAACACTTCAAATGAGGACTTCTTTTTTCCCAATAAGAACGATCAAGCAGATGAAATTCAAGGAGGTACTCAGTGCCACTTGGAAACTATTTCAGTTGCACGGATCAAGTTTGTGACGTCAGCATGCCATTGACCCAAACACTCCTGAGGCCATTTCATTGCACTTAATAAAAGTTACTAAATTACATTATTTGATAAGCATCATTGTAAAAAAATTTCGATCAATCTCTTCAAAGACATTGATAAACATTTCCCTCAAAGAAAAGAGAAAACTAATTCAAAGAACATTTTTTCTGTCTTATATTGTTTTCAGTTCTTTTATATGTACGGATTAAACGGATGTGTTTTAATTTAAAATCCAGCTGGTTCTTATTAAAGAAGTTTATTGCCAAATAAGAAATCTACTGTAATATATGCGTTGAAAGTTATTCGATATCTTGTAAATGTCTTTGTGTAAAGATTTAATTTTAACAATTGGAAGTTTCTAACTTTTTTTCTCTTTTCAGAATGGGTTGGACATTCTTGATAATTATTTAATCAATGAGATCGTATAAATAAATATGCTAACATTTGAATATATAATTAGTTTTAGATCAGATACATTTTTAATATAAATGAGAAAATTATTATTAATATCAAAGAAAAATAATATCAGATGTTATTAAAAGCGAAGTGTTCATTTTCTATTATAAGAAGAAAAAAAGAACAATGGAAATTATGCATATTGATATGTATCAGGCTTTTCTTTATAGAACTCAATTAAAATTAGCAAATTGTTCAAGGGATTGGTTTACGTGGTACAGGATTGGAATTAATTATATTATAAATTTAATCTCTATCGTATCAATTATTTTTTAAATCTTAAGAGAAATATAAAAAAATATACACATTTTATTTATGAAGCTTATAAGCTATGAAACAGTAAATAACATCGGTAAAGCAACATGTTATAGGTATTAGTCAGACAGCGAGGGAGTCTATCTACTTTTCTAATGCTAGAACAGAAAAATCCTTTAACGTCTGACGTCAGCTCCCCACTTTACTGCACAAATTAAAGCTGTTCTACTCACAAGGTGAGTTGGCGATGGCCGATATCGATTCAGAAACTCTGTAGTTCCTAGACGGATGCTCTACAACTGAATTAAACCATCCTTAAACCTTGATATTGGATAACGGGGTAGAGGTTGGTCATATTTTGAGGTTGGTCAAGCTTTTAAACAATAAGGATATAAATTAATTTGGGATAAAACGGTCAAATGTGGGTTAGGAAATACTAGTCAAGAATTAATATTGATAATTGTATTTTCAAGTTTATCATCTATACTCTAAAAAATGTCCTATTTATGTGTGTGTGAATGTTTTGTAGGTGTGAAAACTACTTTAGCGATTTTCACTAATCTTGGTAGACCTGTGCGGCTCATATCAGCGCGTATTATGGATAAAAATTACGCTTACCCTCCCCTCAATATTTAGGGGGCCGAACAAACTTACGATGATGTGTCAAAAAGTAATGCCATTTTGTTTAGGACAGGTATAATTACCAACACAGGAACATGTATCATGCATCAAAATGAAGCTGGTCCTCTGTGGACCACATCCCTACTTCTCCACATAATCACTGTTTCTCTCAATAGCAATGTTCCACCTACGAATGATAGCATATATATGCCGATTTTGCTGAAATATCGCCGAAAACGTTGTCTAATGATGGCGTAAAATTCGTGTTTAAAAATAAATTTAACCCTCCTGATTGAAAAAAAATTACCAAAAAATCAGGGAATTATCTGATTTTAATGAAATTTTCAGTGTTGATTTATCAATGAATGAATTCTATAATGCATTAGTTATTTCATTTCAAAACTTTCTGATTTTATTAGGTATTTTTGCTATGATAAATTAATATATAACATTCATTTAAAATATGAATATCATGATGTTAAGTTTAAAATGTCAAATTTTTGATACTAAAAACATTTATTTAATACCAACTTTTGTTTATTATCGATTTCTAATATTTTTTGTCGAAACCTCTATTGAAAATTTAGCGCCCCTCCCTTTAAACAGAACAAATATCGATGCATAATTTTTCTTTTATAAGATAATAGCCAATTAAATAATTATCAAAATGAGTAAAAAAAGAGATCTCCAAAATTATTTTTTAGTTTTTATTTTCATTTTATTTTCCGATTTTCGGTATCTATTTTTTACCAGGATATCACCCTTTTTTTTCTTCTATTCACACCTTCGGTCTTTTGTCTTTTTTATTCATACTGTAATTAGTTTTGAATGTATATAACCCCACCGATATTTTGCACCCGGAAAATAGGGGGGGGGGCAAAGTTAAGTGAACCGAAAAAATCAAAATTGGGTATCACTAATATATAATATTATATATATATATATATATATATATATATATATATATATATATGTGTGTGTGTGTGTGTGTACGTACGTTTGTACGTGTATATATATATATATATATATATATATATATATATATATAAGGCTCTCCGTTCGAGTAGGATGTGATATATGGGCAATTAATTTAGGTTTTAATTCAGTTTTTCTTATCCTATACGAATTACCTAACCAAATTTAAAGACCCATGTCAGTCCTACTATCTATCCATAGTGGAACAGTTGGATTCACACCTTTCCCAAGAGTATTAGCACTAAATGAAATACAAAATGTCTCGCCCAGGATTTGAACTCGAGTCACCGAGTCCATTTCCAACCATTCTAACCATTGATTACAGATCAAATGACACCTCTATTTTAGTTTCATTAACCTTTCTAATTTAATGATATTTTATTTCTAAACAAAACGAAAAATCTAAGAAGGTCCGGTTGGTGTAGAGGTTACGATACTCGCCTGTCAGCTTAACAGTCGGGTTTCGAGTCACGCACAAGGCGGTCTTTCTATCTATAGCTCTGCTGATGAGGCCTAATAGGCCGAAATGTACATACAGAGATTGATTTTTCTCGATTTGTTTAGCCTTACATTTAAATAGGTATGCCCGCCTAATTAATTAATTATCTTTCAAAATTAGGTACGACTTCAATTAAGCATATATTCTCCCAAAAATTAAAAATTAAATATTTGCACCCTACGCAGGGTGCATATATTTGCTTGTTAAAGATAAATATTAATGAGGTTTTCAAAAGTGTATTGTATATATCATAAGCTAAATAGATGTATAAGTAAGGATTCTAACTAAATATGAAACCTAATGTGCTTAATAGAAAAGCAAATAATATTAGTGCACTGAGGCCAAACCTAATTCGATTTATCTCAGCTATGCGACAGGAAGTGGCATAATAATCAGTTCTATATTGTCTCGTAATTTTCCCTTCCAATGTATTATTCACAGAAGATACGTTAACACTAGAGGTGTCACTTGATCTGTAATCAATGGTTTGGTTCGTAGGAAATGGACTCGGGGACTCCAGTTCAAACCCTCACCGAGACTGTTTGTATCTCACGGAGAGGCTTATCTATCGATACATCTTATTATAATGGAGATTGAGTGTTTTTCTGTCTGTAACCGAAACTATTTTACTACTCAAGTCACAATTTCCTTATTATTTACGTCACATTCACCGTGATTTTATTTTTATCTAAACCCCAATTATCAATAAAATTGTTTTGCATTATTATTACTATTGGTCATATCTACATACGAATAACATGCAATTGTATGTATATATACAACAAAATAGCGGTTTACAGTGTGAACGGGAAGGCTAATTTGCATATTGATATTAAAAATATGATTTTAATAAATATGTTTTTAGTATTATTGATTTCTAATTATTTGGTTTTAACTTAATGAATATGAGCAAAAGTCCTGTGAATACATCTTAAAAGAAATTCATTGACAAGAAGACATAATTGTAATTTTATTCTTTACTTCCTATTTTAACTGAAGAGTCAAATTGGGAAAATTTAGCAATGAAAAACGAGATGAAAGAGTAATCTTCAGTTGTTCTATTTTTTGATTATACCCCCACCCCTGTCTAAAATCTTTTTATCTGCATTCTTATTTAGTTTCATTAGCCTTTCTAATTCAATATAACATTTCATTAAATTAAAACTTAAATACTTGCACCCGGAGGGTGCATATATTTGCTAGTATATATAAAAGACAGTTGTGTGTATGCCCGGAGGAAACTTCGAAAATATTACAATTAATGACAAAGTAAATATATATACACATTAAATATCACCAGTTCTTAGTTTTTGAGCAAAAATAATAAATGTTCAATTTATATCAGTGAAGATACTTAAAGAATAATATTCAGATGATAATAACATAGATTTTTTTTTGCATTTAATATTTTAGATAGTAAACATTAATTTTTATTTCCAGAGTGGCTGGATCAACGCAACGTCTTTTGTTTTTACATAGGGATTTTAATGGGGCATACTACAAGGATCGAACTCGCGATTCAATAATAAGCGCTGGGTAGCCACTTCTAGTATTTATACATATTATAATGGAGTAAAAATCTCTTCAATAAATCCATTACCTTATTCATTAGATTTATCCTCGAGATTTTTGCTCATATTCATTATGATAAAACCACTCAATTAGAAATCAATAATACTAAGTAAATATTTATCAAAATCATTTTTTATTATCAATACGCAAATTAACCTTCCCCTTTATACTGTAAACCGCTATTCTTATATATATAAATACAATTGCATATTATTAATATGTAGACAAGCCCGTCCAACGGGGTGGGGGTCCAGTGGCTTCGGCCCTGGATCTTTACAAATTAATAGCGTCGATCCCAGGGGGCTGTCCCCCAGGCAATACCTGCCCCTTTGGGGGCAGGGATGGGTTTATTGCCCAGCGCCTGAGGCGCCCCCTTGAGGGGTAATGCCGAGGGGATCGACGCAATTTTTGTTCTTTCCCACCCATGAGCTTCGGCTTGTGGGTGGGCCCACATTAAAACGAGCCCTTGTGCCCAGTCCATACAAGTGGGGTATGAGGCAAATATCTCCAGTGGCTTCGGCCCTGGATATTTACAAGTTAATAGCGTCGATCCCAGGGGGCTATTCCCCCAGGCAATACCTGCCCCTTGACTTAAAGGGGCAGGGCTGGGTTTATTGCCCAGCGCCTGAGCCCCCCTTGAGGGGGAATGCCGAAGCGATCGACGCAATTTTTGTTCTTTCCCACCCATGAGCTTCGGCTTGTGGGTGGGCCCACGTTAAAACGAGGCCTTGTGCCCAGCCCATACAAGTGGGGTATTAAGGAAATACCTGTACACTAACCCCTCGGGTGGGGATTGCTATAATTAACGGCGTCGATCCCAGGGGGCCATCCCCCGGGCAATACCTCGATTTAAAGGGGCAGGGATGGGTTTATTGCCCAGCGCCTGTGAAACAGTATTAATAATGTAAAACAGTTTTATTAATAATTGAGAGTTAAATGAAAATAAAATCTTGGATAATGTGACGTATATAATAAAGGGAATTGTGACTTGAGTATTGATATAATTTCGGTTACAGACAGACAAACATTATAATAAGATAACCATTATAATAAGATAACCTTCATATTGATATATGCTACAGGTTCCTGTTTTGATAATTATACCTATCTTAAACAAAATGACATTACTTTTTGACTTACACTCGTACTAATAGCCAATGTATTATTAAAGTTCATAACTTTAAACAAGTAAACACTTTGTACCTAGTTGTAATATAAATGTACTAATAGCCTATGTATTAACAAAGTTTACTATGATTTTGAACTGGTGAACACTTTTATGTTACGTCTATGTTAAAATTCTCAGTTTTCATGGTGATTGTTTTTTTTTTATTTGTTTTTATTTTATTTTCTATTTTATTTTTCGCCAGGAAATGTCTAATTACATTGTCCCTGTAAAAGCATCATCAGCTTTTTCATCTCATAATTAATTCTAATATCATCATCATTATCATGAGTATAAGAAATAATGTGAGGGTTGCAAAAATTTATGTTTGCTATGATATTTCTTTTTTTTCTTTCTTCATTTGATTTATGTTCTTGTCAAGAACTCAGACTTGTCTACGGTATAATTACGACAGCATTCTATCATAGCTATTAGACTAATGATTTGTAACAATAATTTTTATTACAGAAAATTAAGCAAGAAGTATATCTTTTATTGCTTTTACCCAATAACAAGGCTTTTTTTTATTTCATTCATAATGGATTCTATTCACGGTATTCAAGTACAAGAACAAAGATACTTTTCTTCTTTTCCAACAAAAGATTTTAAGATCAACGATTCCTTGTCTACACAAATATGTTTTCATCTAAATAAGCATCTTTACAGTCTCGCCTAATGCTACAAGGCTATTTCAAGATCGACTTTTCTTTTTCAGTAAGAAGTTTTACCAGTTTCCAGCATCTTCCAAATATCTGTTTTGTTTTACACCAAATCTAAAATCGTAGCCTATCTTAGTCTTCGATTTCTCTTGAGTTTTTAACAAATCTGTATTGTTGATGTTCCATTAATAATCCTATAACACTGCTATTAACAGTCGACGACCCAATTAAGTTTTATTGTTTTTCCGCCCTGTCAGGTGGGACTGAAGAATACACCGATGGCACCTCTTGTAGAAAACAGAAAAAGAGAAAAACGGGACCATGAGTTTTTTTGCACTGACCACAAATGATGGGAACCGCTAGTGAAATTCCCATTCCCTTGTTACTCATTCCATGAATTCACCACAGATAAATTCGTTAGATGGAGTCGACTTAACCAACCCACGGTGAATGGTCTCACAGAAACCGACCCCCCCCCCCCCAGAATGCTAGTAATATAAAAAAAAATAGTTTTTGTTTTTTAAGCAGAAAATGAATCTAGCCAAAAAGAGTTCTTGTGACACCTGTGTCTGTTTTTTTGTTTTTTTATTATTTTATTTTACTTTTTAAAAACTAATTTTAAATTTGTGCACTTCCCTTTTGTAAATATTAAACAAAGAGAAATATTAGTATTATTTGTATTATTCGGACTATTGTCCTTATGTTTATTATAAAAAGTGTTAATGGGCCTTCCTTTAGCCTCCAAGCAAGAGCGCTTCTCCAGTGGAAATCCTTGGTAATTCTTTGGTAAAGAATCCTGAGTAATGTAAGTTGCTTTGTCAGTAGTTGCAAGTAGACTATGAAAGGATCAGTGTTTAAGTAGTTAATCAGCCGAACATTATAGCTGTTGATTGGCGTACTATTAAACCACGTGACCTCGGCTAGTCTATAAATTCAGGTGGAGAATTAGAGCGCACCTTATATACAGAATATTCCAACAAAAAAGTTCAAAGTTCCGTGATGGTTCCCGATTACGACAAGAAGGTTCCCCAGTCCGAGAAGAAATACATGAAGAAGGCGCGGAGGCCACATCGGCCGAAACTTTGTACAGATAATAAAGATGAAGACAATAGTCCGAATAATACAAATAATACTAATTATCTAGCCCAATCTCAAAAATTCAGATAAAGAGAAATATTATTCTTCTGAATTTTTTGAGACGATGTTGGGTTAATAAACCCGAAATGGGTTAATATGCCCGAAAATAAATTTGGAGCATATTAACCCATTTCGGGTCATTTAATGTCGAATCAAGAAATTTGGATATCAGGTTGTTTACTGCACCAGATATTTTTTAAATAGTCACCCATCCAAATATTGACCAGGCTCATTTTGAGATGAGTGGTGTTAATGTGTAACATTTAGATTTTTCAGACTTTTGTTATATACACAGCATTTCGGCCGATGTGCTCTCTGGTCTTCTTCAGGCCTTTCTTGTCGAATTCAGGAGTCTTCGAGAAACTTTGAACCGAACCTTTATTTAATCCACTGGGGTAGATTATTTTCTTTCCGTTAACAGTGAGCAAGTGTTAAGCTATGTTAAATTTTATGTGTTATTCTCGCCGGTAGTCAGGGTTGAATATACAACCTCCAGCTGAGTGTCATTTAGAACTGAATTAACTAAGAATAATATCTATCACGTCATGTATCCAACACTTGTACCCGGTGATATTTATTAGAATGAGAAAAGCTACCCCCAATTAAAAAAAGGTTCAGTTCGAATTTCACTGAATGCTCTTGATTCCGAAAATAAGGCTTGCGAGTTCGACAAGAAGGTTTCTGAGTTTAATAAGAAACACCTAACGTGTTATATAATTCATGGGTAGCTTTATGAATTATGTACGTACTTAGTTAGAATATTTTTGAATCAGAGTTCTTTAGATTCAAAATAACGGTGTTTCAGTGAAAAATTACATCGACGGTTATTGACGGGTAGTGTCATTCCGCTTGACCTTCCAGAAACGACCCCATTAGAAGTGTGAGATAGTTTTGATCAGTTGCGATCATTCACTCGACAAGAGAGGATGACCCTCAAGTGTCGCTACTCTCACCGCACGATTGAAACCTTCTGGGCTGGGATTATTTAACAGAGACTTAAAAGAAAAACTACAAAGTATTGTTAATTCATTAAAAATAAAAAGATGACCAGACCAACAAAAGTAGAATCAACACAAAGAACCAACCCGAGAAAACAGCCCAACAGGAGATGTCGGCCGTCGAATTAGCAGCAGGAACCATTTGACAAGATAGTACAAGTAAGAACCCCTCATCTCATCATCTCTCATACCCCTCTCTCTCGCCATATATACCAGGGGTTTCCAACTTTTTCCAGCTCAAGGCCTACTTTGAAACCAGAATTTTCTTGTGGCCCATGAAATTATTTGCAATTGAACTCGAAGTTCATTATCTCATTCAATTGGCATATATAAAATCAATATATATATATATAAACATAATATAGGGGCGTATCAGGGGCGTAAATCTCTCTTCACTCTCCCCTACCATGAATTAGTCGACATCTTACTTTCATAAAAATATAAGTTTCCCAGATATATGATTGAGTTTTATGTATAAAATGTATGCTCTGAAATCATATAGAATTATGATATTACCTTGGCACACCTGAAATTCTGTGGCCCATTTTGCCATGTGGCCATAGGTTGGGAACCACTGATATATACACCCGAGTAAAGGGGTATATAACAAAAGATGGGCAGGTCTATCGAAGTTTTGTGTATATAACAGGGTACTAGACCGAAAAATCTAAATTACAAACGAAAAATATCATTATTAACAATCCTCGACACCATTGAGGCCGTTTCTAAATATAATGTTTTGATATCATTGGGATATAGATATAGCTTTGATGGAATGACGAAGAGAAAAATATATATTCTATGTTCAACAGAAATATTCAACGAACTCTATTCAACGATATAATGGGTTTAAACTAGCAGTATAAAATTACTGAGTAAAACAGAAAAAAAGCCTCAATTGTATTGCGGACTGTAAATAAAATTGTTTGTATCTTATCTGTTAAGGCATTAAACAAAGTAAGTAGTAAAGTGAAAGCAATGTAGTCTATACCTTTTTTACTAGCTCTAGACTAGAGACATTGTTCTGTGTCTGAGGAGGGCACCACGCCTACCATCAGTTCTCCACTTTACCGCACAGATCCAAGCTGCGGTACTCATACGTTGAGTTGTGAAAGGCGTTAACTAACCCGGGACCTTATCGTTCACAAGGCCGAAGCTCTACTGACTGAGCTAAACCCGCCCCATATTGCTATGATCCCGTGTAATTTGAGACCGTATGTAAATGCAAACGTGTTTTTCGTAAGTATTACTGCATAAAAAGTGCAGTTCTCTATACGATTAAAATCATTTTAAAAGATAGCATGACATATTTGCCGGAACTTGCCATTTCAGATTTCAATCTCTGTCCAATACGAACCCGTTGGGAAAAAAATGCCGAGTTACCTGCCTTACATGTTAAATTCAAGGCTAATGGAATAATCTTAAAGACACGAGAGAAGCAGAAAAAAATTCAGGTTATCTCCCCTGTATATCTCATGAACAGTGCGAATGAAAGAACGACATAATTGTATTTAAGATATATTTATCAAAGTGCAGCACAACGATAAACAAGAATGGAAAGATTTCTTACATTAATCTCCCAAGTGGAAAGTGCTAGTTTGTGTGTGTGTGTGTGTGTGTGTGTGTGTGTGTATGTGCTTATTTGTGTGTGCATGTATATGGGTGAATTTTGGCGGCAATGGATGGACATGCGTAGTATGAGATATATGCATAAGTATACCATTAGCGAGTGTGTATGCTGTTGCAAATAAACTAGTAAATAGGAAATATAATAAAATAACTCTGTGTGTGCGCGAGTGTATGTCTGTATGTGTATGTATGTGTGTGTGAGTATGTATGCGTGAATTTTGCCGGCAACGTGTGGACATGAACGTATGTATGTAAGACATTCTTATTGGTATGTGTCGCTATAAAAATATTAAATGATAAAATGAGCGGTATAACTGTGTGTGTATGTGATTGTGCATTCACCCCCCCTCTCTCTCTCTCTCTCTCTCTCTCTCTCTCTCTCTATATATATATATATATATATATATATATATATATATATATATATATATATATGGCCGGTTTAGCTCATTTAGCCTAAGAACCACAAGGTTCCTGGTTCGTTACCGGCTCTCGGCAACTCAGCGTATGAGTAACACAGGGATCTGCGCGGTAAAGTGAAGAGCCGATAGTACGTGTGGTGCTTTACATCAGACGTAAAAGCAAGTTGCTAGTGAAAGGAGGATAGACTCTCTCGCTGTCTAATTGATACCGACATTAGTCGATAACATTTATATATATATATATATATATATATATATATATAAATGAGTGCTATAACTGTGTGAGTGTGAGAGTATGTTTGTATTTGTGTATGCGTGTGAGTATGTATGCGCCGGCAACGTGTATAACTCTTATATTAATATCATAAAGAAAGAAAAGAAGAAACATATATGTATATATATAAGTAAAAAAGCAAAGTCGTTGGGGCGGCCTAATGTCGGTATCAGCCAGACTCATACGCTGAGTTGGCGAGAGCCGGTATCGAACCAAGAACCTTGTGATTCCTAGCCGAACACTCTACCGACTGAGCTAAACCGGCCCTTGTATATATATATATATCATTTCTCTCTCTCTCTCTCTCTCTCTCTCTCTCTCTCACACATATATATATCTATTAATAATGGAGATTCACTTCCGTTTTTTGTCTGTAACAAAAATTACATCACTGCTTACGTCACAATTACCCCCAGATCGTCATAACATAGAATAAATACACTAAAAATTTGAACATGCAACATTAGACAGTCCTCATTGTTTTTTTAAAACAAGTTTTTTTATTTTAATACATATTTAAAGTTTACATTTCAAATTGTTTTATTTTTTTAATCCTAATGAATTTGATTTTACTTACTTAGGGTACAAACTCGCTGACATTGAATTTTTACTCCCACCCCTCTGGTAATATGTTTCAAAAATCTATTTTTACTTCGCCCGGAGGGTGTTTTTTATTTTGCACTAGTATATATATCTATATCTTTGACTGCGAGTACATGTGTGAATTTTGTCGATAGTTTATGTGCATTTATACGTATGCGTGTCTCATTCGTGAGGATCTTTGATGTTGCTTTTAAAAATATTAAATGATAAAACTTTATAAAAATGAGCGCTATAAGTTTGTGCGTGCGTGCAAGCGGGTGTGTGTGTGTGTGTGTGAGAGAGAGAGAGAGAGAGAGAGAGAGAGAGAGTACACATGTGTGTATATGTGAGTGTAAATTTTGGCGACAACGCATGGATATGCGCATGTGCGCGTACGTCAGTCTCATTGGCAAATGTCTATGCTGTTCGCATAAAAATAGTAAATGAAGAAATATGATAAAACGGGCACTGTAACACTGGGCGTCCGTATGTGTGCATGGGCATGTGTGTGTTTGTGTCTGTATGTGCGTGTGTGTTTGTGTCTGTATGTGTGTGTTTGTGTCTGTATGTGCATGTGTGTGTTTGTGTTTGTGTGCGTGTGCATGTGTCTGTGTTGTGTTTGTGTGTGTCTGTATGTGCATGTGTGTGTTTGTGTCTGTATGTGCATGTGTGTGTTTGTGTTGTGTCTGTCTGTATGTGTCTGTATGTGTCTGCGTGTTTGTGTCTGTATGTGTCTGCATGTGCTGTTGTGTCTGTGTCTCTGTGTTTGTGTTCGCATATGCAGTTTGCTTTTGTCAGTTTCTCTGTTCATATTTCTCTTACTGCTAAAGATAAACGTTGTTTGTTTTTTTACTTCTTTATTATGACAACTAACCGTTTTTTTTTCTTACCAGTGTTTAAGTGGATATCCTAAGTTGGCATTTCATAAATTTCTTTTATACATTCTTATCTATTTACTTATTTATCTATTTGTTTGTTTATTTAAGTGGGAAGGACTGAAGAATCTCGCTACTAACAGTTTTGTAGCATTACCTGTCCTGTTCTGAGGAGGATACTTTACTTTCGGGTCCCTGTTATTTTTATCTCGAGCAGAATTCGACAAATAAATGGCTACTGAAAAATAAGATCTAAATCGAGGCCCAGCCGCGACCAACGAAGGCGGTCTTCCTGAGACTTACAGAAAATACCAATCGATAAAAACCGTTATAGATGATAGGAAGCGATGTAAACTAAAATAAATAGGTAAATAAATAAAAAATATATGGAGGAGGGGGCATCTTGATGTAGTACAGTATTTAGATGGTTGCCTCATGGGCTGTTGCTTCTGAAATGGCTTCAATTGTAAATGGATGCTCTGCGTGTATGTCTCTGTGAATAAAAGAATAGGAGTGCTCATTGTGTGAGGCAGTTTTATGTACTCTGTTGGTATTAGTATTAACATTCGGAATTAAGTAAAAACTAGGATTAGAGATGAAAGATTACACTTCAAAGATTATCTCTACTGAATAATTACGGAATAACGAAGATATATATATATATCTATATATATATAAGTTAAAAATTTGAAGTGAATCCGACAATTATGTTGAAAGATAAAAGGAAATAAAATGTTTTATGGCTAAAAATTATTTATTAAAATGACGACAGGTGTTTCTTCCAAGAGTTTGTTCATGTATACATTGTATTCTATTCACTATTATTTTAAATACAAAACAAGCTATTTTGATATTTTGGTCGAAACACGTATCGGCATTCCAATAAATAATTTTTATCCATACATTATTTTTTTCTTTTTTTATCTTTCAACACACACACACACACACACACACAACACACACACATATATATATATATATATATATATATATATATATATATTATATATATTCAGATGATCCCGTGTCTTTCATCGTGGTAAACCGCATGATATTAGGATTTGTAGTCGAATAAAAACATTCTATGAAGTTCTTAATGATTTCTTAATAATCTGATAGTAAATAAATTATTTTAAAAGAGCTCGTATTTTAGAAAATAAGACGAAAAAAATGCCCCATTTTGTTATTTAAAATGAAAGTTCTCCCGGTTTAAAGCCTATAAAACATAGTTTTAAATATAATGTTCTATTATTCTTCCTATTTACACTACAGTAAAAATTGCGTCGTTTCATTCTTTTTCCGAATTTTGTCGAATTTTCATTCCTTAGGTAGGAATGGGTTAAAAAAACACGTGAAAGTTTATCCATACGTACTGTACAGATATAATATGTATGAGAAGAGAGTTTTTATAAAAATCTATTTCCTCCCAATAAAACAATATCCTGTGTAAGAAGTTATACTGCATCTAATAGTGAAGTTCCTGTTTTGAAGTTTTGGGGAATTGTGGAGTAGCCCTTCATTACTATTACTCCCAGATTTAATCTGACCCAAAGTTGTAATACCTTTTAGGTCTCATCTATGGGTTAAATAGAAAAAAGAATGAGTTGACCAAAATGCGTTAAAAATCGAGTTAAAAAATTAAATAAAATGAATAAAACGAAACGTCTTCGGCATAAAATTACCCAACAAATTGACATGCCGTAAATCCTACTAATCAACCAACCAACCAACTTACTGAATCACACATTTCATTACACCTTTACTCTGTCACTAAATGTTTGTTTTATGAATTAAACTCATTCAACTATAAATGTTACGATTTTTGTGTCATCCTTTAAGCTTGGCTTCAAGCAAGAGTGCAATCCAGCGGAGATCCTTAGTGTTAAGCAGAGTGCGATTCTTAGCGAGGAATCCTTGCGCTCCTCCTTAGTGTCCCTTAATATTGGGTATGATCCTTCGGTTGTTCCTTGGTGCTCCTAAGTCTGGCAGGTCGTTGGTCAATGAGTACAAATAGTCGTCTGTCAATATCAGTGGATGAGTAGCATAGAGAACTGTGTAGTAAAGTAAGGAGCTGATGGTACGTGTGGTGCTCTGCTTCAAACGCTAAAATTACAATCTCCTTGGTCTAGCGCAAGTGAAAAAGGGGTAGGCTCCCTCACCGTCTGCCTGATACCGACATTAGGCCACCCCGATGACATTACCTACTTTTACATACCTATCCCCTCTTCTCGAATAGGATGTGACACAAGGTCAATTTTAAGGGGAGTTTAACTGGTTTTTAATTCTTCAAGACTGTTTTCCGTACAAAGTTTATAGGGGCCAGCTGCCCTGCTATTTACCTATGTGGGAGAATAGGTAGATTCGCACGTTTCCCAATGGTATTAGCCCAAGGTGAAATGCAAACCGCCTCGTCCAGGATTTGAACTTGAGTGACCGGGTCCATTTCCTTATTTTAGGCATCCTTTTTTTTTACTATGGAAATTTGCCAACTTTTGGTAGAGTTGATCTACGAACTGGAAATGGAATTGCAAGAAGAAAAGGATTTTGATGATTTATTTGAGAAAGTTAAAACGAATAACAACTGGTTAATGGATCAACATGTACAGCAGAAAAAAAAGAAGAAATTTTTGGATTCTTTTTTGTATATATAAGGCGTGCTGGAATCCACCACTTAAACTTATAGACCCGGTGTGATCACGTGGGTTAAACCCCAGCCAATCAACAGCTCGAGTACGTGATTAGTTAACTATTTATTCACCGATATTGAAAGCCGTTCATTTCCCCGTTATTCAATTTTGAGAATAGTTCTGTGACCAAAGGATCATACCAAGCACTAAGTGACACCAAGGAACAACCAAAGGATCGAACCCAACACCAAATGGACACCAGGGAACAATCAAAGGATTATGGCCAACACTAAGGAACGCCAAGGAACAACCAAAGAATCATACCCATCATACACAACACTAGGAGACACCAAGGAACAACGAAAGGGTCATACCCAACACTAAGAGGGACAACGAGGAACAACCAAAGGATCATACCTAACACTAAGGGACACCAGGGAACAACCCAAGGGTCAGACCCAACACTCAAGGACACCAAGGAGCAACAAAATCTTTCTTAACTAAGGTTCAGACTCTGCTTAATACAAGGGATCTATCCCGTTGGGGAGTGCTCTCGTTTGAAGTCTAAGGATGGCCACAAACATCGTAACGGAAATACCTGACTCTGACGTTTTATGTGATTTCATTTCGATCCTTTTGATCCTTTTGTCATAAGATTACTGAAGTTTCATTCATTTTTTCCGAGTTTTCTTGAATTTTAATTCAATGTGGTTTCACAAACAAGTGAAATTTTGGCCATACCTAGTACTGATGTTATTTTATTTTCAAGTTTTTAAAATTATTTTATGACCAAAGTGCATTCTGTCCATTAAATGGATTACCAAAAGCACCGTACCAACAGGGTTAAGTTAACATTTAAGGAGTGTACAACAATTGAGGGAAGAAGGACAACAAATCCAAAAACCCGTTTGTAAGGTAAACACGCGACGTAACTTAACTGCTTTAAACCAGCAAAAAATAGACATTCCTATATATATATACATGTATATACATGTGTATATATATATATATATATATATATATATATATATATATATATACATGTGTATATATATATATATGTGTGTGTGTGTATGTGTGTGGTTTAGGAGAGGGATGCAATTTGTGTCAATCTCTAATCGATGAATCAAACAGAGAAAAAGATCATCTTCAAATCATTCCTAAATCTAAAAAAAAATTTTGGAGTTCTGAAAACGCAAACAGTAGAAAAAAACGTGCAATTTTTTTATCATGTAATTCCTGTACGATTTATTTCTCAATCAATCTGTCACGTTAGCCAACGTTTCCTGCGTCACACGCATTTCTTGAAATCCTCTCTACCAGCAAAGAAAGAAGCCCCACTTTCTACATTTCCTTCTTCAAGGAAATCACTTTCAGGCTAAGTTTCAAAAGCTTGTAAGTGGCATCTCATATCTATCTATCTATCTATCATTATATATATATATATATATATATATATATTATATATATATATATATATATATATTCATTTATCTATTTCTTATAGTGTTCAATACATTTCAGGTGCAATTGTCACCATAGGTTTCCAAGCAGTATGTTAGCCACTTTTCTTCAAGACAACGCACCTTTTAAGAAATACAGTGAATGTCAATTCATTTATATATGTATGTATTTTTGTGAGCCGAATCCTCGTATTTCTCCGCGTTATACTGTAAATAGTGCGTATATGTTCACGCACGCGTACACGTAAACTAGTAATTGATTTTCTGTTATGCAATTCAAATTATTGATGATTATCCATCTGATGAGACTTGATTTGGGGAGCTTTGTTACATCAACTTAGATTTATAAAGGCCCCAATTTTGCTCGAAATAAATTCATTATGGAATAACGGTGTTGAGTTTTTCCTCCCTTTCAAAGATATATGCCTATGTACCTGTCTATATATCTGTCTATGTATAGATAGATTAACAGCCATATGAAAGTCGTCTCCCTGACAATTCTTTCAAGCTGCAGTTGCATCAGTGCTACTTAATTGGACACTAACAAAACGCCTAGAGAATTAACCCGAAGAAGAACACTGCGCGTGATACTAATTAAATCGTGGAAACGTCATACTACAAGAAAGCAGTTGTATGCCCATTTTTACCCTAACGTACAGGCCATTCGAGTTATACTAACAAGACACTCTAGGTATTGCCGGAGAAGTGGTGTAGGCCGGCCAGCAAAGACCTACATTTACCATCGAGGCGACGATACTGTGTAACGTAGTGCCTTTTCTTTGACGGCACTAAATATCTATATGTTATATACTTCTCTTACTTCTTACTCTGTCGTCTATTCTTCTGGCCGGCTTGGTTCTGATCGTCTATCATTATCTTGGTCTGGTATATCTTCTAAGTCTCATCTGGTCTTCTATTGAGGATTCCGGGTCTGTTTCTGTTCGGGATCGTTCCTTATCAGAAGCCTTGTGTCATTGATAGTTTTTAGTAATAACCACAAGACTTCGATTTACTTTTGATGTTACTTTATTCCAAATCCCCAGACCAGACAATCACGCAGTGAGACTCACATCTTGCTAGCTTCGCTTCTAAGTTCTAACTCTAACTAACTGAGTTGCTTACTCCTTAAACCGGAAGGGGCTTTCTATTGCCTTCCGTTCTCACGTTCCTCCCCAGAACGCAAGGTGAGATCGAGGTCAAGCGCCGTCACTCACCCTCAAGGCCATCAGCTGCACTAATATGATTTCTACACTATTGTCATAATCATTAGGTATCTAATGATTATGTAACAACTGGATCCTGCTCAGAAAAAACTCCCAGGTACAATGAATGATAGGGACGGTTGGCGAGAGATTTTTATGGATATCCGTGCTGCTAGCGTGACATGATATATATATATATATATATATATATATTGAGAGAGAGAGAGAGAGAGAGAGGGAGCAAAAAAATGAATCCAAGAAAATAGATTCTGATGAAATATAGAGATATAGATAAACAGATATATATATATATATAATATATAATATTAAAATTCGAAGGCAAACAATGCGTATAAAAAATAAAGACAAAAAGTCCATTTCCTACGACTCTAACCATTAGAACATCTTTTTGTCTTTATTTTTATACGCATTGTATTGCCTTCGAATTTTAATATTTTATAACATACTTAACAATGCTTCAAGCAAATTACCAATTACTTTTATATATACTAGCAAATATATGCACCCTCCGGGTGCAAGTATTTAAGTTTTAATGTAATAAAATATTGTATTAAATTAGAAAGGCTAATGAAACTAAATAAGAATACAGATAAAAGATTTGAAACAGAGGGAGTATAATAAAAGATTTGAAACAGAGGTGTATAATAAAAAATGGAACAACTGAAACTTACTTTCCATCACTCTCGTCTTTCATTGTTATTTTTTCTACTTTAAGTATTTAGTTAAAAGAGGAAGTAAAGAATAAAATGACAGTTATTTTATCTTGTTAATGGATTTCATTTAAGATTCATTGAAGAGATTTTGCTTATATTCATTAAAAAAAACAAACAGTTAGAAATCAATAATACTAAGAACATATTTTAAATTCGATTATATCAATATGCAAATTAGCCTTCCCGTCCACACTGTAAACCGCTATTTTGTTGTATATATAAATATAATTGCATGTTGTCAGTATGTAGACTAGTTAACAGTAGTAAGACAATTTTATTAATAATTGAGGTTTAGATACATGGAGAATGTGATGTCAATAACTAAGAGAATTACTTGAATAGGAAATATAGTTTCGGTTACAGACAGAAAAAACACACAATCTACATTATAATAAGATATATATATATATATATATATATATATATATATATATATATATTATATGGTACACAGTAATAACCTACTCGAGTTTCACCATAAGGATCTCGAGTAGGTTATTACTGTGTACCATTATAATAATAAATTTACTCTACTCATGTATTGAGCATTTTATATTTGTTATATCGCTGTCTTATCATTGTGAAACGTGTATCAACTAACCATTGTGACCAATTTCACAGGTAAGTCAACTTTTCCTATATATATGAGTATGAAAAGGTGGAATGAAAACATCACACAATGCTGTTAAAGAGAAAACAATTTATAATATAATATATATATATACATATATATATTAATATACGCACGCACGCACATCACACACACACACACACACACATATATATATATACATATACATATAATATATATATATATATATATATTATATATATAAACCAACTACTTTTTAAACTACCCAGTATTTTAATGATCAAATCCGAAACAAGTCGCCCGTCTAGAAGAAAATATTGTTTTTATTATTTACTATTAAATTGTCATCTGAGAAATGGCACAGATGCGATGACATTGATTTGAAATAATACTATAAAAGAAAAAAAACTAAAAGAGAAACTAAGAATGAACAGATTTGGTAATGGTAGAGCTAAGTCTAACAGACATCTTTGCTACTTGAGACAGTAAGTAAAATATCACTAAGAGATGATATAGTCAGGTGAAAAAATAAAGTGACACGACTGAAAAAGCGAAAATGAGTGAACAAAAACACATGGCGTGTTTCGTAAAAGAGAAAGGAAATATCGAGAAAGAAATTAAATAAAAAATTAATAAATGAAGTTCATAGGCATTCATTAATATATTTGTTTAGATCGACACAATATCTATCTATCAGTCTATCTATCTACATATCGATTTATCATTGTTTTCATATCTATCTATCTCACTTTCTCTACACACAGACACACGAATACAGACAGACAGATACACACACAGTCACACACACACGCGCGCGCGCACACACACACACACACACACATATATATATATATATATATCGACCTCTCCGCACGAGCAGGGTGTGACACAGGGTCAATTTCTTAAGCGGAGTTTAACAGGTTTGAATTCAGAGTTTTCCTTCTCCTAGACTGGTTACCTAACCAAGATTAAAGAGCTCAGTGTGCCCTACTATTTAGCCATAGCTGGAGGGAGAATTGGATTCATACCTTTCCCAAAGGTATTAGCGCTATGTGAAATTCAAACAGCTTCGTCTAGGAATTGAACTCGAGTCGACGAGCCCATTTCCCACGACTCTAACCATTAAAACACATATATATGTGAAGGAAAAGTGGAAGCAAATCCGACAATATGTAATATTATAGAAATTGAAAAAAATACAAGTTTCATTAACGAATGTTGTTTAATAAGCCGACGCTGCAGTGTTTCGTTTTGTTTAACAAACCTCCCTCAGGGCTTTCGTTGGTTTAAGGATAAATATTAATTGAAATTTAAAAAAACACATAAACACACACATCACGTGGTATAAATGGGAACGCCGACGTAAAATAAATTTTCCATTCATTAAAATTAGTTTACAAGAATTTTGGGGTAAAAATTACGTCACGTAGTTTTAAATGAAGACGCCGACGTTAGTCAGCGTTTTAAAGTATGTCTTTTCATTTCTCATAAGAAGTTTTTTTCACTAAACGGAGGGACTCGCCACTTTGAATATACTTCTCTGCCCGGATTATAGTGGCTTGTCAAACAGTTAAACCTTCTTTTAATTTTTTTAAACTTTCTAAAAACAATTTCTTTGACAAGAAATTGTCTCCTGGTGTTGACCTAAGGTCGAAACTAGTTGAGAACAATAAACAACATAAAAGAAATATTTCTGTTTGTCTTATCACTTTCTTTTGTAATATATATATATATATATATATATATATACGCACACACACGCACACACACACACACACACACATATATATATATATATATATATATATATATATATAGTGTGGAATTGTCACTGTTTCAGCCTTTACTGGAATGGTGTACCAAAGGCAGTATCATCAGGTGAACTTTCAATGTTTCAAATGAAACAAGTTCACCTGATGATTGCTGATGCATGAAACCAAAATGGTTGTGACTGTTCCTTTGTCACCAAATAAATAGATATGTAAAACCTTTATATATTTATTTTATTATATATATATATATATATATATATATATATATATAGATAGATAGATAGATAGATGTGAGGTATCCAAAACTTGGTATTAAGGGATGATTCTATATGTGATTTCTAAGACACACTGTATTATTATTGTATGATCCAGTATGTATAAATACAGTGAATCTTTAAATCACTAAAAAGAACTCAATGTATAATGAACTTTTTAGATTATATACGGAGCAATTGATAATATAGTTTACTATATCAATATGTAAATAGTGCTTGATATCATTGGTAGACTGCTGGTCACAGGGCACAACGGATATAAGTGTTTAGTTAAAACAGTTTTAATGCGTCAATGATCTGTAGGTTGCCTGTTCAATCCTGACCACAGGTGATAATAACAGAATAAACTTAACATAACTTAACACCTTGACCCGGTCATGATTAGCGGAATAAGAACAGTCTACCCCGGTGGATTGAATAAAGGGTTCAGTTCGACGTTCAGTCCCAGTTACAAAATGTGCAACGAGAAGCTTTTTCGAGTTCGACGAGAAACACATGAAAAAGGCAGGAGGGTACATCGGAAGAAGCGTTGTGTGTGTAAATTATTTTAATTAATTAATTAATTAATTAAAGGAAGTCAAAATTAGTTAAAATGATGTTTTTATTAAATTACTTGACACAATAAATTTGTTTGTACTAATTGTTACAGCATACCAATCATTAGTATTTGTTAAAAATAACGGAGTGTACTATATATATATATATATATATATATATATATGTATATATATTAATGTGTCAGGGACTACCTACTAACAGTTTCCCTTATTAGCTCATCAGGGAAAAGAAGCTTGTCTCGGTGAGCTAATAAGCGAAACTGTTAGCCAGGTAGAACCTGACTCATTAGTATCATCAATACTAATATTTTATAATTTTTTCCATTAGAATTGTATACTATCTTATTACTATTTCGCTCTACTTAGTTGTCGCGCTTCCTTTACATTGTAGCTTACTCAGACCTAGAGATATAGATATATTTTTCTTTTGGGCAAGGTTTATCGTGTTTATCGATTATTTTCGGTTAGTGCGACTCTCTTGGTCTTTTCTTTTTTTTTCATTTTTCCCAAGCAGTTATTTGTAGAATATTTTTACTTGCAAATTATCTAACTGGGTTTTCCTTACCACAAGGGTTCATTTATAGTATAGTATAGTATATTATAAATAGTATATTATATATATATATATATATATATATATATAGCCTCCCCCTACCAATTGATACTACCTCCCACTTCCAATTCCTACGCTACTGCTCGTTTTCGTTATAAACGAGATACGGAACATACCACCAGTTTCCCACCTAAAGATTGCAAATCGAATTGCTGAAAGCGCTTGTAATGGAACCTTAGGTGGATTGCTACACCAGTTCCACCCTGATACCAAAAAGATGGCCAAAAAATTAGAAAGGATCGAACAAAAACTTGTCCGACAAGAATCGTCTGTACAGTTTAACACAAACACACACACACACACACACACACACACACACACACAATATATATATATATATATATATATATATATATATATATATATAAAATGAAAATGGAAGTGAATCCGACGATATGTTGAAAAGAAATAAAGGAAAGAAAGTATAGAAGGGATAAAATATAGGATATTTCAATCAATTTTACTTACACGTGTTTCGGTCAGGAGTTTATCCATGTGTACATTATTCAAACTAATATTATTTTTAAATAACCATATTGAAATGAAATAATATAATAGGAAAAATGTATAAATGTTCCGCGCACAAAGAAAATTCGACCTTCATCAGAGTAAATCCTTATTTTTTGCAAAAATCCTTATTATTTCAAAGAATAAGGATTTACTCTGATGAAGGTCGAATTTTCTTTGTGTGCCGAATATTTATACATTTTTTCTATTATATTATTTCATTTCATTTGGTTATTTAAAAATAATAATAGTTTGAATAATGTACACATGGATAAACTCCTGACCGAAACACGTGTAAGTAAAATTGATTGAAATATCCTATTTTATCCTTTCTATACTTTCTTTCCTTTATTTCTTTTTTCAATACATATATATATACATGCGTGTGTGTATTTTTTCTCTATTTTATATGGTATCAATGGATCTTTGTAAAGAAAGTCAATGAATAGTCTTACATGCAAATGTATAACGTCAGCTGTTAATTTTCACAGATCAAAGGTTTCATCCGCATGTACATCACAGGAAAAAATATTTTCTTTTAAAACTCACATTATTTTTTATTGTCTTTAACCTACAAATATGTATATGGATATGTGTTTTGTCTATCGACTACCAAGTAACTTTTATGCAATCTGTTCATCGATTTTTCACATATAAAGGCAAACATATATATGATTAACTTTCTCTGCTTAAAAAAATGACTGAAAAAAACTCATGATCTTTGATACTACTTTTTTTGATAGTTTTTTCTGTGAAAATCTTATAAAAGTATGTGCATATATTTACATATCACTGTATTGGTATTTCTTTCTTTCTTTCTTCCTTTGTTTGTATATTTCTTTTAAAAGACTGACCGAAAAAAGCTTTCTATTCTTTTCTTTTCTTTTTTTCTGTATCACTCAAATTAAAAGATGGAGACACAATTTGAGAAGAAATCCATTAACCAATATTTTTTTTTACATTCCTAACTTGCCGAATTCTTTTTTATGGCGTAATGTTTTATTCATATAGACGATCGACATTCAATCATCAAAGTATTTTCCAGGATTTCCACTATCATATCCCACCTTAAAGGTAAACTGTGAATACCACAATAAAATAACGATTCACCTTTTTTATGAACTCTAACAGGAATTTGGTGAGATCTTTAAACCTTTCGAACCTAGGACAGACCCCCCCCCAAAAAAAAAAAAACAACAACCAAAAAAACAAAATAAATGGTCGCTTTAAGCAAAACCAATTTAAATGACGCTTTTATTTGAGTACTAGATGCAGCTACCCGATGTCGCCTGGGTAGAGGGGCGATATAAAATTAGTCTCGCGAGTTGAATTATCGCTGGACGTCTCATAAAAATCCCCACGAAAAAAAATCGTCAGATTTTTTTCCCATCTATGCATATATAAAGAACAGTTTGTGTGTACGTATGTCAGCAGGAAACTATAAAGATAAAACAATTAACGACTAAGTAAATGTATACACATTCACTATCACCAGATCTTAAATGATAATAGCATGAAATATTGTTTTTGCATTTAATATTTTAAATATCAGACATTATTTTTTAAAAATATTTTCAGAGTGTCTGAATCAACCCAACGTTTTTTTACATAAGGATATTAATGGGGAATCCTGTGAGGATCAAACTTACGATTCAACAGTAATGGATCTGCGAGACCCACTTATTTTTAAACCCCAACCCACCCAGGTGACGCCGGGTAGCCGCTTCTAGTATATAGATAAAATCTTCATTATTTTTGCACAAAAAGCAAGATCTGTTGACAGTGAATGTGTAAATATATTTTCTCTGTCATTAATTATTTTATCTTCATAGTTTTCCTCCAGACATACATATACATAGATACAAGAAACTTTATATATGCATAGATTATAATCATCATTTGTTTACAGTTATATAGTACCAACAAATTCGTAGTATATTAACATAGGAAATATGGTCGCCAAGACTTCAAGCTGTCTGTGTTTCACTTCGCGGTAATATCTTAGTGTCATATTGTTTTTACTATGAATAATGTCGGTCGAACCTCGGAAGAGAGAAACAACGAGATCTCAAGGGACTTATTAATTCACCTTAGAAATTGGTACTTATTCTGTTCACCTTGTTTCTTTGCTTAGCAAACCTTTTCGCCTTAACACTCGTTGCTTTTCTTCCAATTATTTATCTTTTAACACCAATACTTAAATTACAAAAGTTAGAGAAAAGCATAAATACATCTATTTACCAAACACATATGGGTAAATATTAGCGTAGACTAGGTTCTTTAGCCTTGGATTGACAACCAGTCCAAGAGAAAAAAAATTCTGAATTAAAAAAAACAATGTTTATACTCTTTGACCTTCTTATGAGGTCATATCGCCTCTCTCCTGACTGGAGATTTCTCTCACCCTTATCACCCCTCTCACTGTCTCTTCTCTCTCTTCTCCCTCTTAGTTCAAGCTTAAGCAATAATAGTATTTAACTAGTTCTCTCTCCCTTATTTCCTCCCCTCTCTCTCCCTCTCTCCTCTCTCTCTCTCTCATTCCCCCGTCGCTCTCCCCCTCTCTCTCTCTGAGTTCAAACTTAAGCAATGATAGTATTTAACTATTTTACCTGAGCAAACACAAGAGTCATCTCTGAACCTAATTATCTATTTAGCCAGCAACTCTGTCACTTAATAAGAGGAAATAGAAAATGATGAAAAAAGACTTCGTTGTTTTCAACAATTTTCATGACGCGGTGCAATAAAATTCTATTCCAATTTGTTGTAGACAAATTGTCTCAATTCTGTTCATGCCCTTTTTGCTCACGGGGCGTCGGCTGAAAAACATAGATCTCATCCGTACCAAACACGGGGACAAAAGAGAATGTTTTAAGGGTATGAATTATCATGTGACCAACGGACACATAACGTGGGAATCACCGCCCACAATTCAGGGAAAGACAATTATTTTTGTCTCCCTAAATTTGTTTCTCGAAAACTTTGGTTATATTTGGAAATTCAGCTAGAAAATAGGAGTTGCTGACAGCACGGATTCTTATGAGCCACATACATATACACTCTCTCTTCTCTCTCCCCTCCCTCTCTTGTTCACTCTTTCTTTCTCTGCCCCTCCCCTCCCTCTGAGTTCAATCTTAAGCAATAATAGTAATTAACTATTTTACATGACCAAACTGACAAGCCTTCTCTGAAGCTAATTATCTATTCAACCAAACCACGAGAGGTGGCACAAGGTCAACTTTTAAGCGGAGTATAGCACATTTTCTTCTACTAAACTGATTGCCTTACCTAGGCTTGATAACCCTCTATGTCCTATCCTTCCGCCATAACTGGGACAAAAAGAGTTGGATTCATGACTTAGCCAGAGTTATTAGAGCGTAGTGAAACACAAACAGCCTCGTCCGGAATTTTGTTACATAATTTATGGGTTGCCAATCAATTATGATCGGTAGGGTTGTTATCAAAATAACGATTTTATTGAAAATACAGGGAATTTGATTCACAAAGTTTTACCCAGTATTTGACCTCTATTCTCTCATTGGACAGCTAACGTGAGAAATAATCTCAAGAAAATCCGTTTTTGGCGGGAAAGAAGCAAGATGGTTTCTCCCATTCAAAGCAAAATTCTCCGTGCGTTTGTTTTGGGATTGGGTTTATGAATTAAAATAAAATGTGAGCTCTAAATTAAAACAACAAAGACTTTTGTTCATTAATTGAAAACAAAACAACGACACAATAAAAGACATGCGAATATCAAGTCAATAATAAACCAGAGAGAGAGAGAGAGAGAGAGAGAGAGAGAGAGAGAGAGAGAGAGAGAGCCCAAGAGCCCAAGCCCAGATAGAGAACATTTAAACCAACAGAATAAAGAACCAGCAACCTAATATCAGAATCAGGTGAGAAAAAGAAAACAGAAGCTGAGTATAAACGATAAGTATATAAGCATATGCTGATGGATATACTCTACAATAAACGCAGACACAGTTGGACACATAGAGTAGTGGATAAAGGTGTTGCTTTAAGACAGTCTAAGTGAGGCTGCAAGTTTAATCCTGGTCAATTTTATTCTTCTTCTTCTCTTTTTCTCCATTATCTTTTTCTTTTTTCTTCTTTTTCTTTATCTTTTTCGTCTTTTTTTTCTTTTTTTTCTTTTTTCTTCTCTTTCTTTTTCTTCTTTTTTCATCTTTTTCTTTTTCTATTTCTTCTTCTTCTTCTTCTTCTATAAAGGATTATCCTTCTATTCTTTCTCTTGCTTAACATTTATCTTTAACACAACTTAACTCTTGTACCCAGCAATGGTTAGCGGAATGAGAACAGATACCCCCGTGGATTAAATAAACTTTTGTGTTTAAAATCCCGTGATGGCTCCCGAAGGTTCTACAGTACAAAAAAAGCTCACCAAGTTCGATAAGGCTCCCGAGTCCGACAAGAAATAACTGAAGAAGGCTGGAAGGCACATTGGCCGAAAGGTTGTACCGATAATAATAAAGATGAGGACAATAGTTCGAATAATCCAAATTATCAAGCCTCATCTCAAAAATCTGAAAAATAGTAAACACAGATACGTCTCAATCTAAAATGCACTATGTAATAATTTGAAACCGTTTCACACATTCCATTTCCTATTTCTCTGAATGTTTAAGATGAGGCTTGATGATTAGTATTATCTGCATTATTCGGACTATTTTCCTTATTTCATTGTTATCTGTACAACGTTTCGGCCAATATGCCCTCCGGCCTTCTTCAAGTATTTCTTGTCGGACTCAGGAATCTTCTTTTCGGACACAGGAACCTTCTTGTCGTAGTCGGGAACCTTCTTTTCGAACTCGGGAACTTTCTTGTCCTAGTCGGGAACCTTCCTGTCGTAATCGGGAGCCATCATGGAACTTCGAACATAACCCTTTATTCAGTCCACGGGGGTATCCTGTTATCATTCCACCAACCATAGCTGGGGTAGGAGCTGTGTTAATTATTTTTCTATGTAACTGCCGCCTGTCAGGATTGAACCTGTAATCCAGAGATAACTGTCACTCAGAACTGTCTTAATCTAACTACCTTATCCACTTCTGCACTGTGTAATAATTTGAAACCATTTCACCAATTCCATTTCCCGATATCGATAACCATTACGATAAGTTAAATAACTGTGTTATGGAAATCTATCTTCACATTAACTTGCAAGTTTTTTTTTTTTAGCAATATAATCCAGGGCCGATAATAATTATCTTCAGTGAGTGGGGTGGGGCTATTTCCCAAGCTGCACTAAAAAAGAAAGTGACGGGTCAATTTCTGATATTTGAGGCACACTTAAAAGTTAAAACCAGCATAGTTTAGTTATTTTGGTACTATTCCTCAGAAAGCACCAGAGACACTACAATAAACACGATAATAGCCAGGATTGTGCCATATTCTGTCCTGGTTGGTGGGAGTAAGGCCTGGTAAATAAATATAAGCCGTTTTGGATTTGATACCTGATCCAGATACAACTGAGAGTCGAAGCTGAAGTTGAGGTTCGTTCCGATAAAAATATCCCTGCTTTCCGTAATTAATCTTTTCGCCAAACAAGCATCTTGACGTTTATGGTCACTCATAGAGGCAATAAAATTGAACCTACGGGTGGCGCCACAAACGAAGATCTGTCTAGACTGACCGTAGTTTTATCTTGGTTAGATTTACACATACTCTCGGAATGCGCACCCCGTGAAAAGGTTAACTTTGTAAGAAATAGTTGGCTATACAAGATCTAATCTTGGACGAGTCTGTTTGCGGTTCGAATATATATATATATATATATATATATATATATATATATATATATATATATCGCAGTTACCATTAAATCTACAAAGTAAACATGTATACAATCTTATTTACTTCGGGATTTTTTCACTAAAACCAAATGGAAAGTGCTCAATATAAAGAGCAAAATAGATGATTAAAATCGAATGGTTTAAAAACTACCTACTTAAGTTTCTCGCAGTAGTGCGAATCTCTCTCTCTCTCTATATATATATATATCACAGTTACCATTAAATCCACCAAGCAAATAATTATACAATCTTATTAACTTCGGGATTTTTTCCTAAAACCGATTAAAAAGTGCTCAATATAAAGAGCTAAATAGACGATTAAAATCGAATGGTTTAAAATCTACCTACTTAAGTTTCTCGCAGTAGCGCTAATCTTCGACCTCGAAGATTTACGCTACTGCAAAAAGTTTAAATAAAAATAAAATCATGGAGAATGTGACGTAAATAACTAAAGAAATTGTGAGTTGAGAAGTAATGTAGTTTCAGTTAGAGACAATGTTCGATAATTTGTGGCATATAAGACGTGCAACAATACACCACTTAGATTTATAGACTAAGCCTAAAAGATGACCCAGAAAACCGTAACAGACACACACACTCTCCATTATAATAAGATTTAAGAAGCTTTTTGATCAACTGTACATGATATATTATAGAATATCAAATCAGAAAGCTGATTTATATCATACGCACAGAAATCGATAAAGTGTCCAGTTTTGTTCTTATTCTTTTTAATTCGTTTATATCTACCTAAGTAACACCATTACGTTGTAGATTTGTGAGATGCAATTCGATTTGTGCACAGATGTAATATTTTATGAATTGAAATATAGAGACTATAAATGAAATTGAACGTTTTTAACTTACAACGATATGTAAGTTAATAGACTTGA
>CM042158.1:3685230-3697730 GCA_023376005.1 Doryteuthis pealeii | reverse complement strand
TATAAAATCCAAAATTACTACCCAGCATCTGAATAAAATAACTTTTATCAAAATGAGCAGTGATCATCCTGATACAATCTAAATTTCTACTCACAATCTGAATATATATATATATATATATATATATATATATATATATATATATATATAAATAAACCTAATGAGTCAGATATACCTACAAAAAGTTTCGCTTAGTGCTCTTCAGGGCTAAAATCTGACTAAATAGACTTGGAGCAAACGCATTATTATATAAACCTTCCATCGTGAATCAAATGAATTAGCATAAACTAGACCAACCAAATAAAAAAACAAAGACAGAACACCATTTAGATTCATTATTTTATTTTATTTTAATTAATTATTAAGTAAATTTGAATCTTACTACTTTATTTCTAAATTATACCCCAAATTACACCAGTATCCCCTCCAACAAACAAATGGAAACCCAGATGAAATGCAAAAATGTAAATCCAGATTATCTGCTATTGCTTATCCGTCGCATTCTTATTTCTAATGAGTTTTGTCACCTCAGATAAATAAGGGACCATTCCGTTTTTATTATAAACCAAGGGAAGAAAACGGACATGCTACTCAGAAAAATATGCTAATAACGAAAAAAAGAACGAAACTAGGAGAAAGATTAAGATCGGGGTGGGTTCGAAAGTCTTTGAGATATCTAATCTTGCGGTTGTGAAATATACTGGTCTCCCCCTCTGACCTCTCACACCTTCCTCTCTTCCACTTCGCAACGTGTTGCGGCTCATTCAATAGAAAACTGCTATGTGGAATTATTGATTCATCTTTAAACTTTTCCATTCTCATCTAACTCACTATTCTTGCTAAACACTTTTCCGTGCTAATTTACATATGAGTTTACACTCATGGCTCCACATTATGTTACATTACAACTAATTTCCTTAATGGCTTTTAGCAGTGCTATTCTCGAATAGAGCAGAAATTCCACTTCTACAGTTCTAGAGATCCAATAAAAAAATGTATAATTTCTAATGCTGAGCTGCTGGCAACAGTTTGACTATATGTTTGGAATCAACATCAAAAATTTGGTTTTAAACGCGAGTTTGCAATTCTGTAGCCAAGTCTTTGTAGACCAGTGTTATAAATAATAAAATAAGAAAGAAAAGTAATACATAATGTTTTGCCTGGAAACACTAATTATTTTTAGCTAGTAACATTACTTACTTATCTGTTCTATGGGATTATGGGATCGAAAAAGAAGGACATTATTTTTGCCTTAAGTAAAATTATAATTGATCATTAAATATAAGACACTTATATATCTTGATAGGCAACAAAACTTTCTTTCCAAAAGGAGAAAGAGAATTTTATTTTATATTATTAAGCAGACTGACGAAAATAAAAAAAGACCAAAATACACTAAAAAGAAAGAAAAAAAAACTTGAACTTGAACTTGCCTTGAACTAATTAATTGATAACTAATAATATAGGACTGTCATATCCTCGCTGAAAACTCTAACCGCATCAGCGTGGATATGGCAGTCCTATATTGTGACATCAAACTGACAAAGTCTGGTGGTATCGTGAGATACTGCTGGGGCGCTCGAGGTTAGTGGTAATGATGCTTCGGCCCCGAAACCATGCATGAACCCAGAATCATCATCTGATGAAGGCTTTGTTGGTTGCAATGCTACTGTGTAAATCGCAATCATTGTATGAAGATTATAGTATGGAAGAAGGATGTACGTTGGTTGGTTGGTCGGATTTTACGGAATGTCAATCCTTGTTGGGTTATTTTATGCTGAAGACGTTTTTTTTTATTCACTCTTAATGGGTACTCAGATTTTTTAACTCCATCTTTTATGCGCACCCCCCCCCCATATATATATATATATATATATATATATAGATATGACTCGCTTTACACGAACACGCCCTGCGTGTCCATGTCTCCGGTTTACCGTCGCGACGGTAGCTAGCGATGTCGCCCAACTCTGCGCCGCGACCCTGCCATCGTTCGATCTAACAGTCGGTGACGACCGCCATCGCACCACCGATGAGTAGGACCGGGTTAGCTCAGTCGGCAGAGCGTTCGGCTAGAAACAACAAGGATCTTAGTCGATACTGACCCTCGCCAACTCAGTGTAACACAGGGTTCTGTGCGGTAAATTAAGGAGCTGATGGTAGGTGTGGCGCTCCATCACAGACGCAAAAACAATTTCCTTGATCTTGCGCTAGTGAAACGTGGATAGACTCCCTCGCTGATTGGCTGGTATCGACTTTAGGCCACCCCGACGACTTAACTTACCTACTTTACTTATACACACACACACACACACACACACACACACACACATATATATATATATAAAGCTACAGAGAAGGAGAGTTGTAGATTAATATTAATAATGATGATAATAGGCCATCCCGACGACTTAACTTACTTACTTTACTTATATATCTGTGTGTGTAAAGCTACAGAGAGGAGAGTTGTAGATTAATAATAATAATAATAAGAAGAAGAAGAAGAGAAATGCCTAAGTCTTTTGAAGACAAGACTTCTTTTCTTCTCTTTATTCCCGTATGGAGAAGAGTATTATTTATCTTGACATAAGCGTAACGAGTTACGTGCCCTTGGTATTTGATTTAAAGTTCAAGGATCTTCAGACTTATTCGGAAATGTTTGTACGATTCATTTTCTTTTCCACTATGGATCTTTTCAAAAGATATCGGGAAAAAATCATTGCATTGATTCATTAATACGAAGAAATCCAACGTCTCTTGGAATCAACATATTATTATTTCCAAGGAGTATTTTCCCATGAAATGGCATTGGATTGGAACTTCTATCAAGAATCAGATTGTTTATTTATGTTGTTACGATGCCAGTAGGAATTTTAGGTCTGTAGTTGAAAAAAAAAAATCAAAATTAGTGAAATAGATCACTAAGTACTGAGTCTATTCTAGTAGTGACCACCCCAAGTGGAGTTTAACAGGTTTGAATTCAGAGTTTTCCTTCTCCTAGACTGGTTGCCTAACCAAGGTTAAAGAGCCCAGTCTGCACTACTATTTACCCTGTAGGGAGAGTAGTTGGATTCATACCTTTCCCAAGAGTATTAGCGCTATGTGAACTGTAGATTCGTCCTGGATTTGAACTCTGGTCGACGAGTCCATTTCCTAGGATTCTAACAAGTACACCACGGCCTCCAACTAATTCAGTTGGATGCAGTTTCACAGTGGATATTATTCGTGGCCTGAAGTTTGATCCTTCCTTGAAGTAGAAGGATGTAGTATCAATTTTAATCCTTGTCTGTTGATCTGTCTTTGAAATAGGAAAATGTAGTTTCAGGTTTAATCCTTGCCTGTTGATCCGCCCTTGAAGAAGAAATATATAGTATAAGTTCTAATCCATGTCTGTGGATCTGCCCTGAAGTATAAGATGTAGTATCAGTTTTAATCCTTGCTTGTTGATCCCTCTTTGAAGTAGAAAAAAGTCGTATCAGTTTTAATCGTGGTCTCTTGATCTGTCCTGAAACAATGACTCCGTAGTATGTTGCACAAGGTCAAGGGGGGTTTTAACAGGTTTGAATTCAGAGTTTTCTTCCTCATCGACCGATTGCCTAACCAAATTTAAACAGCACAGTCTTCCTATCATTAACCCATAGTTAGATTCAGACCTTTCCTATCGGTATTAGCGCTATGCTTGAACTCTCCTCACTGTGTCCACTTCCTACTTCGGTAACCATTGCACTATGTGCCTCCATGAGGTAAGAAATATATATATCAATTGTAAGTGTTGAAAATCTGTAGAAGAGCCAATTTTTTTTGAGAACAGAAAAATAATAATGGGATTAAATGCTGGCGCTATGTTTTGATAATGTTCCCTTTTGGCCGGGGAATTTTTGGAGGTATAAGATTTCGTTTTAAAGGAATTGTTCCATAGTTTTTCTTTGACATTCGCATTTGTTTTTATTCGCGGTTATTTCGTTTGCTATTTATTGTTCAGTCTTCCACCACACAGACACATCCGAAACAATAAAAAGAAATATCCTTTGAAAAACGGCCAAAAACTCTATTCACATGTGCATTTTATTTATATATCTTTTTATGTTACTTTTTTTGAACAAATACAAAAAAGGAATAAACACTGAGTCACACACAGAGAATTATATATATATTTATAAGGTGCGTATATATTATATAAAATGAACTGAAAAACAATGATTTTGTTAGCAGATCTAGTTTAAGACTTAAAGTGTTGCAATAACAATCATATGGTAGTCATTCCATGACTCAGAGTTTCACGGGTAGCCAAAAAGAAAGAAGAAATCACCACGATAATTAGATGGAAATTAACTGTTAAATTGGCACAGGAGTAACGGGAGCTCCCGTGGATTTAGAATTATATATATATCTGTGTGTCTGTATGTGTGGTTGAGAACAGAGGAAAATGTGGATATAACAACACACATATTGTTATATCCACATTTTTCTCTATTCTCAACCACATTTTGTCGGATCTATTAAATCCTTTATTCCTCATATATATAAAATGGAAGTAAATCCGACAATAAGTAATTTTATAAAAATGAAAATAAACAGCACCCTCTGCTTTTGGTATGAGGCTGCTTTTGTTGATATATATATATATATATGCCAAGAGAGTTATATGTATGTATATAAATGGAGTGGCAGAACGATATATATATAGATGGATTGATAGATAGTTTAGTGGATTGAGACACATGTACGCACGCACGCACACAAACACAGAGAGAGAGAGAGAGAGAGAGAGAGAGAATATTGACTTCAGTAGATAGCGGTTCAAGGAAATCAGAAATATCTTTAAACTGAAATTTAACAAAGCAAAACTAGCAGATCATAGAGAAGGCAAACAATAGAACAAACGAAACTGTTCTTAACAAGATGAAAGATGTCAGAGGGTCATGTGAATTCTATGAGTCAAATGTTCAATGAAAATCCATGTCTCTCTTTGCATAAAGACTGAACCGCTCCACGATTTCATTGTGATTATCACTATTACCAAATTTGGTGATACGGATTATCATCATGGTTTGGTTTCGTTTCTTTGTTTAATGGCATATCAACCTTCGTGGGTTATTCAATGCAAAAACTATCCTTGTAGAAGAACAGCTGTGGCAGTCTTATTGAACCCATAGCTGTGAGAATGAAAGGTTTCGTATATTTCCCAACACCCCACAGGTAAGCCTAATAGCGGGAGAGAAGTTCGAACTTTGGAGGGACGTGGTTTAATGGTTACCGTCGAAATAGACACGATGAGAAGAGTTCAAATCGTAGAGGCGGCTGTTTTAATTTCACATCGTGCCAAACCACTTGGTAAAGGTGCGGATCTAACTATTTTCCCTCCAGTTATGGGTTAGTAAATAGTAGGACAGACTAGGCTCTTTAACCTTGGTATGGGAACCCATCTAGGAGAAGGAAAACTCAAAATTTAAACCTAATGGGCTCTCCTCTCGTCAAAGACTACTCTAATAGCCTCTCCTCCAATCCTCCCTATATAACTCACTTACTATGATCCCGCTGTTTTGCACATTTGTTACGAAACCACGGAAACTTCCCCTGTCGTCATGTTTAATCATACAAATGATTGTTCAATCAAAATGATTTTTATTAATCTTCTATTTTGAAATTAGATCATTTACAAATTTTTTGCTAGGGAGTTCAATCGTAGCGCAGGTTTGTTTTATGGCTATGAACCATTCCATCTGGTAGAGTGCTGGAGGGGTGTTGTTGCATAATCTATGTGGTAGCATAGATTGTTGACAAACACTTGTAGAATAAGGGGCCATTGGTCTTCAAAAAAGAACGTAGGCGGGTAAGTTTCCGTTGGTAAAATACCAGACCGTTGGTAAAAGCGGGAATCTCGCACGTCACGTGATTTGACTATTTAGGTAATCAGTTGCAACCTAAATGGCTAGCAGAACAGACGTGTTCTACTGAGGTTGAAAATGGGCAATACAGAAATAAAGCTTTGAGCAAAGTATTACAAAGCCTTGTTAGTTAATTGCATGACTTGAAAAGAATCCCTTAGTTAAAAGAAGACAAGATGAGGTAGACAACAACCGGCCAATGAAATAAAGATGAAACATGGCGACTAGATAAATTAGAAAAGAGAATGAAGCGCAAACAAGTAAGTCATGACACTACCTGTCTCTCTCTCTCTCTCTCTCGAAGACTATCCCTATCACGAGTCCACTCTCTCCATGTATATACCCGATGTACGACAATGGGCTATATAACAGTATTAGCTACTCTACAACAGTACCCGATTATTATATCTAAGCCTCACAATACTGTGATGTAAAGCAGTGGCTCTCATTACAAATGTTTATTTTTTGTTGTGTTTTTTTTTCCTAAGTCATGAAATTTCTATTTTATGTCTGTCGGATTCACTTCATTTCCTGATTCATATTCTACAGGAAATTAAAACCGCATTTGCAATTAATAAGTTCACGCTTTCGTGATTGTTAAGCAATCATTCGTTCTAATGATTAGTTAGTATCGCAATAAAGGGGTCCACCGAATATAATATTCGGGTATTATCGCATAAATGCGTCCTGGCCCCCTGCCCTAAAAAAACGCTAAGAGGTGCCTGCTAAAAATCCGTGCCTGCTGAAAAATCAACCCGCGCTACGCTTGAACTCCCTAGCTGTTTGAAAGCATTTTTTCCGAAAAGTTAATGGGATATGAAAACGATAGTGTATGACAACCGGTGTAGAAGAAAGAAAATTCTGAATTCAAAGTCTGTGATTATATATCTATCCATCTATCCATTCAGTTCCATTAATTATCTATCCATCTATTGCTCGTGGTGTAACGGTTACTGGTATTGTGTTAGTATAACATTCAATTCTAAGACTAACAACAAGAAGAAATGAATTAATACTTCCTTTAATTCAACCAATTTATTGGCTAGCACATGAAATAACAAACAACAATATAAAGTCCTTCCTGTATATAAAGTTGAGTTTAAGGGACTTACCGGCGCGTTGGAGAAGATATCTTAGGGTGATTTCTTGGAGCCCTTGAAATCGTTGCCTCGTGGTACCGCTGGTGGAATCTATCAATCTGGGCTTTTGGATATTGTGCCTAAAACTCTGGGCTATCACGTGATTGGTATATCCAATCACGGAGCCTCTCCCTCACTCACTCTATATACAGGAATAACCATTTTACTGACCCAACACTGGGAAATGGAGACAGTGATTTCTGTTCAAATTCAGGATGATTTAGAAATGTATATAAAATTTTTGTAAGCCCTCTGTATTTTTATGTGGTCTGTTATGTCTATAAAGAAAAGTGCTAAATATCTATGATAGAACCTATATTGATGTAACGTTTAATAGCGTAGACACAGAGTCGGCGGCGCTTGGTGACTGTTGGTTTCTCTACTATGTGACCATCAGCTTATATAAGTTAAGTTGGTGGAGTGACCTATTATAGGTATCAGCTGGACAGCGAGGGAGTCTATCCCCTATCCGCTAGCTCTTGACAAAGGAGATTGTTTTTGTGAGGTGGAGCGTCACACCTACCGTCAGCTCCCAACTTTATCGCACAGATCAGATTATCCAATATGTGCTACACATGCACTGAGTTGGCGGGGACCGCTATCGGACCAGGAACTTTGTGATTGCTAGGCGGGTGTTCTACCGACAGATAAACCGGCCCCCATAAACGCCACCGATGAGATTGGTACCTATGGTAGGATTCTAGTCCGTCACCATAACCACTTGAATATGTTTATAGTCTTGTAAAACATCGCCGAGATGCATCAAAGGAGGACAATAGGTGATGTTACACCAGTATCCTTACAGATTTCGGATTTCGCAACATTATATCTGTTCCACCGGTAGACCTGGCATGTTATTAGGCTGCCTCCCTTCCAGATTCGCTCTGTGAAATTTACTTATTCAATTGTATTTAATCCTTTGATACTGGCTCAGGGATACGCAACAGCCTGCTCGGTACTTGTATACAATAGGAGACCTGGAATTACCTAACTAAAAGTTTGTCATTGAATATGTACGCACTTTATTACGTTTTAGAGGGCGTCGTCAGGGATGTCAATGCTTGGTTCCTCGGGGAGTTTCGGGTCTTACAACATCATACTCCCTTCGCCAGGCGGACCCTATCAGAGAAGATTAAACTCTGATCTACCCTCCTTGAACGCTAAATATATATATATAAATATATATTATTATTATTATTATTATTATTATCATTACTTGAAGTCAATTACAATGTGTATATCGCATAAAATTTGATAATTATAGAAAATAATCATGACAAGTGAATCCCGGCAAAGGTTCGTTCGGTGTGTAGAACATTGTACAGACTGTTTCGACTTTATCAAGTCTCATCAGCGATGTATACTAACGACTTCCCTCCGACAGAAATCGAATTCTGCTGAATTTTAAATACATTAATGTAATGGGTAGTTTTGTGGCAAATCTAACTCAGCTAGATTTTAATAGTGCTATCGTTAATAAATAAGATGCTAATTAAGATTTAATAATGACTATTTCATAATCGTTGAGAATATAGTTTAATAACTATGGAACTCGTGACGTCAACGGTTATGTAGTTTCGGTTACAGACAGAGGGTTACATAATCTCCATTATAATAAGATTCTTTAAGTTTTATATTTTTAGGGAGAATTTTGAAAATTATGCTGTAATAACTTGAATACCATTTAGAAGGAACTTTGTTTTCTGTGTCATTTCTTTTAATTCCTGTTTCGCACGACAAAGTGACGACAAAAACACAACAAAACCATAGATTGGTACCGTAACATTAGCATTATCAAAAGAAAAATGAATCAATGTTCACCAAAGGTGTATCTTTGACTTACTTCAAAGAAACCATTTTCTGATTTGTTTGTTTGTTTTTTTTTTTTTTTTTTTTTTTTTTTGGTAATAGATTCCACATTTTAACAGAGAGGAACCAAGTCCGAATTGGCAAGGTTTTATCAAAGGAAACACATACACAAGAAACACAGCGTCACTTCTTAATCAGACTCTGTGACATTCTATATTGTGACGCATTTTGCCTCTACGTTAAAAGTATTTGTTTTCTTTGTTAACATCTGCGAAACGTCCTCTACTCTGTACACCACCTCCCCTGGGGGGATTTTACGTGTCTATGAATATTCGAAAGTCGATACTTATTCATTGGTTTTGAACAAATGTCTCCTTATTTGTGTTTGAAAGGATTCTTTTCTCTTGTTGTTTTAACTTTCATTTTTAATTTTTATACAAAAAATCTTTTGTATCCTATGAATATTCTTTACCCCATCATGTTCATAAATGTTCTATTCTTTCTTTCTTTCTTTTTATCCCTTTTATGAATGTTGTTCATTTCATTCATTTCTTTCTTTCTTTCTTTCTCGTAAGAGTATTATTAATTTTTCACTTCTTTTCGTTCCTTTCTTTCTTTCTTTCTTCTTCTTGCTTATTTCTTTCTATTTTGATTGCCTTTTCTGTTCATTTCTTTCTTTCTTTTTGTCTCTCTTTCTTTCTTCCTTTCTTCTTTCCCGGAAGTGTATTCTTAATTCTTCAGTTCTTTTTGTTTATTTTCTTTCTTTCTTGTTCATACATTTTCTTTCTTTTTTCTTCTTCGTAACATTTTTTCTCGTGGGCTTTTTCCCGTTCTCTTCTTTTCCCCACCCTGTTCTTTCTTTCTTTCTTTCTTTCTTTCTCGTAACAGTACTCTTAATTCTTCCCTTGTTTTTATTTATATTCTCTCTTTCCTTCTTTTTTTTTATCACGTGACACAACTCTAAATTCTTCCTTTATTTTCCTTTATTTTCTTTTTTTTCTTTCTTTCTTTCTTTTTTTCATAATTTTTCTCTTCGTTTCTTCTTTCTTTATTTCTTCCAGCTTTCATTTCATTCATTCTTTCTCGTAAACTCGTAACAACTAATTCTTAATTATTTTCTTTTTTTTCATTTATTTTCTTTCTTTCTTTTAATTCATTTTTCTTAACCGTACTCCTAATTCTTCCATTTATTTTATTTATTGATGCTAAAATTACCTCTTCCCGCTAGATTATCGAAGTTAAGCAATGATTAACCTGTTCAATACTTAATTGAGGGACCACATTAGTAACAGTAGTTACAGTAAGCAACCTGACTCATTCGTTTATCAAAATGACTTTTATTCGGTACTAGTAAGCTTTACAATTATTTGACCGAAGTCATGCCCCTGTCTCTATGCCTCTCTCTCCCCCTCCCTCTCTGTCTCTTTATCTCCTTATTTTTTATTTTGTATATCTATTCGCCACTAGTAAGCTTTACAAATTGTAAATGATATATATAGAAAGTTTATATACATTCAAACTATATTTGATAAGTGTCAAAATTAAAATTTAAAACCTGAATATTTTTTAAAAGTAAAGTTTTAATTCTATTTCTATGTATATTCTAATTTGTAAACATCTTCGAATATAAATCAAATCTTCATATTTTTTGGATAAAAAGTAGTGATATTAATTGTGTATATATATTTACTTTGTTGTTAATTGTTTTATTTTCATAATTTCATCCGGACAGATATAAATACATACTTACTGAAAAAGAGTTAATATGCCGTAAAACTAAACAACTAACCTTTTCATTTATCTTCTTTCTTTCCTTCTTTCTTTCTGGTAAGAGTACTCTTTATTCTTCTTCTTTTTTCATTTTGTTTCTTTCCTCCTTTCTTTCTTTTTTTCTTCCTACTTTTGTTCTTCCATTAATTTACTTTCCTTTTTTGACGATCATTCTTTCTTTATTTTCCGTTTTTCTTTCATTTTATATTCCTGGATTTATTCAAATTAATTTTCTTGCTTGCTTTGTTCATTTCATTCTTTCTTCCTTTCTTTCTTTCTCTCTTTTCCTTTCTTTTTACTTTTCTTATTTGTATTTCACTCTGTATTCAATATTTTCTTTCTTTCTTTCTTTCTTTCTTGTGTCACTATTCTTACTTTCTTTCTGTCTTCATTCTTTTCTTTCAGAGTGGACTTAGAGTAAAAGCAGGCATAATCAACAAATAATAAAATATGTTATATGCCCACATCTCAGGTATATAATCGGGAGAGAGAAACAGACGAGGGGATAATGGACGAGGGGCTCTTACCTGTTAACTCAGCCGCCATATTCTTCAGAGCTTATTTCTCGGTCTGATCCTGTGGGTTGCTTCTATGTGTTAGGCTGTTCATCGCTTATTTTAATAACTTAACAAGACTTAGTTTTTTTTTTCTTAAGTCTTTTATTTAACCCAGCCCATAAAGATTCAACCGCGCGGTGAAGAAACGACTCTCAGAGAGACAACAACGTCTTCTGTCGTGCAGTGACTAGTTGCATCTAAGCAAAACCTAAACTAATCTCCCACGCCTCTAATGGCGCGTTTTTTCAAGGGTCAATTAAAAAGGTTCGTTTGTTAGTATTACACATTCTTATTGTAGACGGTCGGTCGAAGAGGCCCCCTCCAATCAATTGGCTGGTCACGTCAAGCCCTAGTACTAATATGGTCTCAACACTTTAAAACTTATATATATATATATATATATATATATATATATATATATATATATATATAGTGAAGTCTTCGGGGTGGCCTAAAGTTGGTATCAGCCAGGCAACGAGAGATTATTTCCATTCTTCACTAACGCTAGACAAAGGAGATTGTTTTTTAGCATCTGAGGTGAAGCGCCACACCTACAATCAGTTACTCATTTTATCGAACAGGTCACTGTGCTACTCATTCGCTGAGATGTACGACCCCTGAAGATTGTCCACGATAGGGCGGAATGTACTCGGGAAAGAAATTATGGCAAATTTTCGCCAGATATAATCACATCAATCCGGCAACTATGAAAATACATGGAACAAGATTTGCAGACAGAAAAGGCTGCAAAGTTCAATATATATATATATATATATATATATATATATATATATAATATATATATATATATATAAGCTGTGTCAAAAAAGTATCGAGATTTTTCTACTTTTTGACACACCTTGTATTCAGAATACAAGGTGTGTCCAAAATTGACCAAGTTTAAAGCTTTATTTACCAATATAAAAATGAAGAATGAATTGAATGATATTTCTTTCAGAATACAAGGTGTGTCAAAATGTTAAAAAAATCTCGATACTTTTTGACACACCTTATATATAAGATGTGTCAAAAAAGTATTATATATATATATATATATATAATATATTATATGCTAATGACTGATTCAGCTAGTTTATAGATAGGGTGCAATTGATAACATTTGAATAGGTTTGTAGTATGGACCACTCAGCCACCAGGATTCTGTTATCTATTTTGTCTTTACTTTGCTTGCAAATTTTATCATTTTCTTTTCCTTTCGCATTTCAGTCTCTTTTTTTTTTTTGCAAGCATATCTTTATATCTTCCTTCCTTCCTTTCATGAAACATCTCTTCATTCTCTTTTTTCGTAACTTCTACAAATACATGTAATGCCTTCA
>CM042158.1:3670230-3675230 GCA_023376005.1 Doryteuthis pealeii | reverse complement strand
CTGTCGGGTAAAGTTAGAAGATGATAATATGCCAAAACAATCTCATTGGTCTAGTGCTAGTGAAAAGGGGATAGCTTCCCTCACTACTTAGCTGATACCAACTTTAGGCCAACCCGACGTTATTTTATGTTCCTTGTATATCTCTCTAAATGTATTTTTCTGTCATATTACCTCTAGATTTAATACAAAGTAACGTCCAGAATGAAATCCTTGGAATAATTATCCTAAATTTACTCATTAAAACTTGAATTAGAATAAGTTAGTTAATGGGGGTGAGGGTGAGTCAAAATGTAATGCAATCTTCTTTACTTCATGTGAATTTAAAAAAAAACAAACTAAGGCCTACATTGAGAATCTAACAATGCTCAGAGCAAGAATCCGACGAGTAAGACTCCAACTTGACAATCGAAAATGTCCTCCTTCAATGCTCGACCACACATAAGCATCAAGACGGGAAAAAATCGCCTCATTCGGGTGGACAACTTTACCGCATCCTCCATACAAACTAAATTTAGCGCCTTCAGACTATTATTTCTTCGGCCCCATGAACGAGGGTTTAAAAGGCAAATATTATTTCAGTGACGAGGAAGTGAAATATGTAATGAAAAGTGACTCAAAGAACGGGGCTGGGGTAGATGCTCTCATTCGAAGGTGGAGAATTGCTATTGAGAGAAACAGTGACTATGTGGAGAAGTGGGGATGTGATCCACAGAGGACCAGCTTCATTTTGATGTATGATACATGTTCCTGTGTTGGTAATTATACCTGTCTTAAACTAAATGGCATTACTTTTTGACTCACCCCCTTATTATGACATAACAAAGAAACAAAAATGATGCTGCATAAAAGAACAGGGGTGTATTAGAAAAATAAAACCCAGTCCATTCTATGTTCTTATAAAATAAAGCTCTTTTTGGTGATGTTTGGTTGTAAGGGGTTTCTCCTATGTGTTGCCAGTGTAAAGTGACATAGTGATTGTGCCATTGGCGCACGGGCTTTGGTACCCTGAAGTGAGAGTTTACAGATGGAGAAAAGGTCACACCCTTCTTACATTGTATGCCAAGCGAAAGGGAGCAATCATTTTTTGTTAATAAGGCAACCAGGTTTAGATCCTAGCGATTATTTGGAAAATTTATCCATCATGTTCAGTCTATTTATATCTCTTCGTATTTCTATTCCTTTGTTTGGCCTTTCCTATATATCTATCTACCTATCTCCACACACACACACACACACACACACACACACACACATATATATATATATATATATATATATATATATATATAGAGGTGTCTGTGTGTGTGAATGTGTGTGTGTCAGTATATTCATATCTCTCCAATTTTCTAACTATCCATGTCAGTCATTTTCATATCTCTTCAAATTTAAATTTTTTGATTGTCTATTGCTATCTATCTATCTATCTCAGTGTTTTTATATCTCACCATATTTCTATTTATTTGATGTTCTTTTTTTATCTATCTATCTATTTGTGTGTGTGTTTGTGTGTATGTGTGTAAGTATTTTCATACCTCTCCATATTTCTATCTATCTATCTATCCATCTATCTATCTCAGTATTTTTATATCTCTCTATATTTCTATTTAGATGATGGTCTTTTTTTATCTATCTAGCTATCTATCGATTTATCTAACCCAGGCTTTTCATATCTCTCCATATTTCTATTTCTTTGATTTTTTTCCATATCTATCTATCTATCTATCTATCTATATATATATATATATATATATATATATGCAAATCTATCTATCTTTCTATCTATCTATTTATCTATCAATCATTCATCTATCTACCTCTCTATATATATACATATATATGCATGCAAGCACACATGTACTCACATACACCACACACGTGTGTGGTGTGCATATATATTTGTGTCCATGTATTTATATCAGTCTTTCATATCTCACCATATTTATATCTATATTTCTTTCAATGATCATGTTCATATCTATCTATCTATCTATCTATCTATCTATATATATTATATATTATATATATATATATATTATATATCTATGTCAATCTTTTCATATCTGACCTAACTTCATTTTTTATTTAGTTGAAGGTGCGTGGTATAATGGTTAGAGTCGTAAGAAATGTCAAATCGAGTTCTCTCTCTCTCTCTCTATCTATCTATATATATATATAAGTTTTTTTTATCTGTCTCTATTTCTGTTTCTTGTGTTGTCTTTTTATATCTATCTATCTATCTATTCATCCAGGACAGTTCTTTTCTGATCTCACCATTTTTGTATTTCTTTGATGTTCTTCATATATCTATCTATCTATACATCTATCAATCTCTCTCTCTCTCTCTCTTTGCACACATACATACATACATACATACATACATATAAAAAGACGATCAAAGAAATAGAATAAGGATAGAATAAGGAATGACATGAAAAGACTGACAGGGATGGAGATATATATATATATATTATATTATATAATATATATATATAATATCATGTCAGTCTTTTTATGTCATTCCTATTTCTATTCCATTGATGCATTCTAACTGCATCAATCTATATTCCCTACACTTGAGTTAAATAGCTACTTCAGAATACAAGCAAAAGAGATATTTAAGCATCCCTCCCGTTTGGTGTTCAACAACACGTGCAACCTTTATTTTCTCAAAGCTGAGTACGCTGAGTTGACAATTGAGGAGAACAATGTGAGATGAATAGTGTAAAAGTTTAAAGAGGGAGAACACTAATGCTGAAGACAAATCGTGTAGTGGAAAGCCAAGGATTTCTTGAAAGAAATCTTTTTTCCAAAGTGGTTTCGACATGTCTCTTTAAAGCTGACACAATGGTATGCCCGATGGCCAAGGCCATTTGTAATCTTACTATGCTATCGGCAAAAAGTATTTGCACGCTTATACAGGGTGGGTGCAAAGTAGCCTCCTTTCCTATTTAAAAAAGAATATATAATCTATCTATTAATAATGGAGATTGTCTGTAGTTTTGTCTGTAACAAAAACTACGTCATAGCTCTACGTCCCAGCTTACGTCACAATATTCTCATGCTATATACACCCAAAATTTGAGTAAGCAATTTTAAAAATTGTTTTTTTTTTTACTCTCTTCCTCCCCATTTTTTTTTACGGTACCAAGAAGTTAACTAAAAAGTTTACAAATAAATAAATACCTACGATTTTGTGTAAAATTGATGTGTAAAATATTCAAAATAATTGTTTGATTTGAGAGGGACGGGGATCAGTTGTCATTTCAAATTGTTTTTGTTTTTTTTGCTCCTTTAATAAATATGAGGATTTTGCTTACTTATACAAACTCTCTGACATAGAATTTTTAACTCCCACCCTCTCAGGCAATGTCTTTCAAAAATTAGTTTTTATGACGCCCGGAGGGTGTTTTATTTTGCTAGTTTCTTTAATCATTATTTGTTATTATTTGTATTCAAAAGTCTATATGGGAACCAGCATTCAACTACAAGCCCTTCAAGCCCCTTGGGGCGGTGAAACAAAAAAGGGCCAGTGCGGGCAACTGGATGGCATTAGGAGCAGTTAATAAAGTAACTATTTTTAACAACATCTAAATGACAAAATATGTCATATATTGATTTTAGTTAGTCTACTGTTGGTTTGAATAACAGCAACTAGCTAAGCACAACCGAAGAAGTGTCCAAGACAGTTGGTATTTATAGAAATCAAGAATAGTCTATTCATGCATTTGGGTGTTTCTATTCCCTGAGATCTGATTGGTTGCTTGGTTTCTATGATGTTGTGGAGTTTTATAAATACCCTGTCATTCTGCAGTAGAATTGCAACAAGATGGGAGTGTATTAAGTTACAACCGCTTCTTGTCGTGTCTTACCAATTCGACGGTAATTGGAACTTAGCTTGATTATTCTTCATCTCCCCTCCCCCCATTGCGCGGGCGTAGTGGCCTTTGAGGGGGGAATTAGTTCCTAATACTTAGGTAAAGGGACACATTGAAAAAAGAATTATAAACAAATACATAGTTGTCAGGAATAAGAGTAAAAAATATGTACGTTTGCTTGACGTATGTACATAACATGTACATTGGCACATCAGTTACCACATGCCATGGATTACATAATATGGGGATGCTCAACTTCTGATGGAGTTCCAAACTTATTTTGAGATATTGATATCCCTGCAGCAAGCACATCCATACCATTAACAATATCTGGGAAAGAAATGAACTGTTACTATGGTTACTAGTGAGGTATAGATTTACCCGACTAAATTGCTGAATTGCTAAATATATTGGTTAAATAAATTAGTTTTTATTTGAGTAAAATGTCTTTATGTTATATTTTGTTATTTTTAATTCAATGCATACAAAAATGTTCGTATGTGTTTACGAGGGAGGCACTATGTTTTAGTCTCTGTATTCTCCAGCCTTCTTCTGGTGTTCCCTGTCCATCCAAGCATAGCAATAACCAAACATAGGAAATCATTTTGAATAGTTTGACTGTTGATCAAACAAAGGGTTGAAGAACTTTTGAAGATCTCATTTCTAATAGGCATGCACAAACAATGACGTCATTTTTAGAGAAACAGTTTTATGTTCTTTATCAATAACATGTCAATGTTCAATTCATTCTTTTTTCTTTTTTCTTTTTTCTTTGAAATAATGACATCATTGTTTTTACAAGCTTATTTGAATAAGATCTGCAAAAGTTCCTCGATGCCTTGTTTGATCAAGAGTCAAATTATTCATAAAGAAATTTGAGAATTATTCATTTTACAAGGACTGAATATGATGAACAAGTTTTCATGCATATACCACTAGATTGATATTAGAAAGTTAATGGGAAAAAAATTTGTTATTAGCTATATTATATAAATTCCTGTTTGGTTTGTATCATTTTAAATTGAAGAATAATCTGGTTGTTTTTTTCATTGAATTGCTTATGAAAATATATCGATATTTTTGTTAGAAATTGTACATTTTCTATTAGACACGGTGCACTCAGAC
>CM042158.1:3655230-3665230 GCA_023376005.1 Doryteuthis pealeii | reverse complement strand
TATTATTATTATTATTATTATTATTATTATTATTATTATATTATTATTATTATTATGTGACTTTTTCACACCTGCGTAGGTTGATGGTTTATCACTGGAGCCTGTGTAACAACAAGTCTCCTCTGTTCTCCAGGAAATTTCTGAGTATTCTAGCCGATCTTAACTATGCTTTTGTGTAAATGGTCTCGAATTTTTCCTCTGGTTTCCAATTCCTCTAAATCTGCTTTCTAAACTATTGCGGACTGTTTCATGGGGACTAACAACAGCTGGTATCACTTTCAATCTAATATTTCACAGTTTTTCAATTCTCTAGCAAGGTCCAGGTATTTGTCTATCTTTTTGTTTTCTTTCATTTTCACCAGTGTAGGTGCATGGACACCGAACACAACATTGTTGCCAATAGGTACTTGAACAGTTTCCCCCTCGTCCCCCCTCACTTTGGAGATCTTACTTCTGGGATTAACCCCTTATTATTCATCATGTGTACAGGAGCGACTAGAATCCTTAATTCTAATATTATTTAGATTGGTTGGTTGGTTGGTTGGTTGATTGATTATAATGGCATATCAACCCGTCTGGGGTTATGTCATGCCTAACGGCTAGGAAGTAATTTATGTTGTGTATCTATATTTACACTTTTGTAGTAATTGGTTTTAACAATATGTTAGCATCATTGGGCATATCAACCTGTGTGGGGTTATGTCATGCCTAACGGTTAGGAAGTAATTTATGTTGTGTATCAATATTTACACTTTTGTAGTAATTGGTTTTAACAATGTGTCAGCACCATTCTGGATCATGTTGTATGTTATTCATTAGGTTCATGTCTATATTCTATGGCATAATTTTATTTCCTTCAAAAAGGACAGAATGACCTATGTTGATATTTTCAAATAGAACTTTCATATTGTTTGCATTAAAATAACGGTTTCTGATGTGAGCAAAAAACCTGCATTCCATGAATAAGTGGTTAACAGTCAAAGGTGATTGACATGTTTCACACCGTGGTTGTTGTTCTTGTTTGATTATATTGGAGTGCGTTAGTGTTGTGTGACCAATGCATAATCGGGACACTTTTTTTAGAGTGGAAACGAGTAAGAATTGACAATTGGTTACTTGGTTGGTTGTATTATAATCCTTGTGGCCATTATAGGGGTTCCGTTGTACTGTTGTTCAAGGAATCCTGTTGGTTAATCCTAATCTGTAAGTTTCTTCTGTAATATATAAGTCCAGGTCTGTAGTTGGCCTTGTTAATCCTAGTCTGTTGTGTTTTATGTAATATGTATAAGTCGAAGTCTGTAGTATTCCTCTGGTGTTAATCCAAAAGATAGGTCTTGATGGCAGAAAGTTCAATCAGTAATTGATTTAAGGATAATTGAAAATGATCTTAAATGCTTTCTGTCCTCGTCTCTCATTTGCCAATTTTTACCGGAATTTCTTATTTTTGTTGGAAAAGTTCATAAATAGATGTAACGATTTTGCATATCCGTTATAGATAATCCAACAAGTTGTCTCCCTCTGCAAGTTAACCCTAACCCTAATCAGTGTTTTTGTAAGCTACTGTATGCTTCCAAGAAAGCGTTCTTATTTAATAAGAATTTCCCTTTGTTTGCTCACAGTTATATGCTTTTATTCTATTTAGCCAGTCAGAATGGTGAATTGCTTAGCGATCTTCTCGAATCGGACAGCAAGGGAAAATAATCAAACATAATCTAAAACTGATTAGGCAATTGCTTGGATCAAATCCTTGGACGTAACGCATGCGCACTTACCTGGATTTTATTAACCCTTCTCGCGTCTTATCTGCGTCTTAGCAAAAGAACAACGAAATGATCGTTTTCGTTTAAAGCGAACAGAGATGAATTCTGTCAGTTTAAAATGAACTGCCATGCCAAACGTCCGCTGATTGTGATTTGAAATTACTTCTTGTAACATTCCGTAACTGAGAGCCGTTGGCCTCAATAATTGATCATGGATTTGAACGTTGTACTTAGGGCATCACATACACGTTTGGTGAGGAATAATCAGTTAGTGTTTGTTACGCAAATTGGACAAAAACTTGATGCATACCAAAAGATATGAAAGAAAGATATGAAAAAGAAGGAAAAAGAAGAAATAAATTAGAAAGAGAACGAAAGAAAGGAGTCAGAAGAGAAGAAGGAAAGAAAACAGATAGAGAGGAAAATGAAAGAATTATGACTCAAGAAGGAAAAAGGGAGAAGAAGAAGGATAATACGTAAGAAAAAAAGCGAAAAAGGGTTAAGAAGGAAGTAAATTAGAAAGAAAATGAAAGAAAGGAGACAGAAAGAGAGAAGACAAGAAGATGAAAAGAGGAGAACGGAAAGAATTATAAAACGCACTAAGTAAAGAAGAAAAAAGAAGGAAAGAAAGTAAGAAAAAGAAGGAAAAAGAAGAAGTAAATAAAGCAGAAAGAGAACGAAAGAAAGAAAGATCCTTTTGGTGTTTGACTTTTGCCTGCAGTTTGTGTAAGTAATAATTTATTTTGGAAATTTTTTTACCGAATTGTGTGATAGCTTTTAAGGTGCTGGAAAGATTAATTTAGTAAGACCGTAACTCAACACAACTAAGTTTAAGGCTTGGTTTATTTTATTTGTTTAATAGCATATCAACATTCGTAGATTGTTTCATGCCAAATATATCCTTGTAGAAGAACAGTAGTGGTAATACTTAACCTATAGCTGAGAGCTTGGGATTGTTCATAAGCTTTCGCAAAAGTATTAGTCAGACAATGTAACAGCGTCCCGTCGTGGTATAATTGTTTTCAAACTACTCAATTGTTAGTCCAAATGAAAATTTTCATTAACCATCAAGAATGAATAAAAAATGTATTCGGCAAAAAATAACCCCATGATTGACATGCCATAAAATCCAACCAACCAAGCTACACTCTTACTAGTTGAAATTATAGACAGACCGACGAAGAAAACACATGAACAGAAAATTTCACACAGTGCAATATCTAAACCGATATAAACCAATATATATGTATGTACATATACGTGTCTGTATACATACATGTATACATACGTGTCCGGAGTTCGAACTTGGTTACCAGGATATAGTAGTCCAGCACAATAGCCACTACGCCACAGGGCTCTAGGTTCCATGTGGAGGGAGAACAGAGGCCATATTCATAGTGAGATAGATAATGGAAAAGCCTTAAGAAAGTAAAGTGTCCTTGTCTTTCCATTTTATAGATTTCAAACCAGCCGTTGGCATTTTATTGAGAAAGGCTCTTTGGTGAATAATGAAATTGATTGGTATTAGGCCAAGTTTTGGGGGATAAAATGGATTTCATCTTCGACGAAATCATTTGTACAGTTCTGATCAACAAAAGAATTACACACTCATCCAATAATAAATGGTTATTAGATGGGAATTATAAAAATTCAAACATTTTTATTACCTCCCTTTGGACTTCCTGTATATATATATATATATATATATATATATATATATATATATATAGGAAAGGATATGAAAACAACACAATATGCTGTCAAAGTGAAAATATTTTATATCATATTTATAGCTAATATTGAACAATATTTCGATTTATAAAAATCATCTTCAGAGCTTGTTTTACTTAACAAGAGCGGAGACGAAAATAATATGTTACATTCGGAGTAAAACAAGCTCTGAAGATGATTTTTATATACTCATACCGTCGGATTCATTTCCTTATATATATATATATATATATATATATATATATATATATATATAGGGTGTTCGGATAAATTTGACGGTTTCCTAAGGAAAAAGATAAAGTGCTTGGTAACTACAAAATTTAATGGATTATAATTAAATTCAACAGGCACGGAAATTACACTACTGTCAAGTTTCACTGAAAATAACCGCCATTAGCGTCGATCCTAGCCTCAATCCTGCTCCGGAACCTGAATCAAGCTGATGTTACAGTTTCCCTGGGACAGGTCTAAAAAACTACCTTAACTGGGCTTTTCTAATACTGGCACAGCGATTGGTATCTTTCTCAACAGCCCCATATATATATATATATATATATATATATAATCTCAATCCATGAAACTGTCCTAATGTCAATTTAATTATGTGTATTCCTTTTATTCCAAATATTATATATACCATTCAATATAAAACATCTGACACTAATATCAATTATATATATATATATATATATATATATATATATATATATATATATAAATATATAATTGATATTAGTGCCAGATCTTTATATATATATATATATATATATATATAATTGATATTAGTGCCAGATCTTTATATATATATAGATTTCATTTAAGATTCATTGAAGAGATTTTTGCTTATATTCATTAAAATAAACCAAATAATTAGAATCAATAATACCAAGCATATATTTATTAAAATCACATTTTAATATCAATATGCAAATTAACCTTCCTGTTTACATTGTAAACCGCTATTTTGTTGTATATATTAATACAATTGCATGTTGTTAGTATGTAGATATGGTTAACAGTATTAATAATGTAAAAAATTTTATTAATAATTGAAGGTTTAAAATAAAATAAAATCATGGAGAATATAATATCAATAACTAAGGGAATTGTTACTTGAGTAGTAATATAGTTTCGGTTACAGACAGATAACACCCAATCTCCATTATAATAAGATATATATATATATAAATATATATATATATATATATAATATATAATTGATATTAGTGCCAGATCTTTATATATATATATATATATATATATATATATATATATATATATATATGAAATTGATATTAGTGGCCAGATCTTTATATATATATATATATTATATATATATATATATATATAATTGATATTAGTGCCAGATCTTTATATATATATATATATATATATATATATATAATTGATATTAGTGCCAGATCTTTATATATATATATATATATATATTATATTGATATAGTGCCAGATCTTTTATATATATATATATATATATATTATATATATATATATAGTATAATTGGAAGTCCAGCGATTACAATGAGCGGTAATCAAAATTAAAACTTCTTTTTAAAATTTTCTATCTGATATTTTTATCAATACCGAAATAAATTTATATATGATATAAAGTATCCATGATATAAGGAGTAACTTGGGAATACCAAAATATAATTACCATGTACCATTTGCTTAAGTTGGCTCGCACCACATATAGGTGACAGTTTAAATGAGGAAGGTATCGGTGCTGCACCCTATATATATATATATATATATATATATATATATATATATATATACAAGCAAGATGTAACACACGCTTAATTTCTAAATTGGAGTTTAAGATTTTCTCCTTCTCCTAGACTGGTTGCCTAACCAATGTTAAAATTACCAGTCTGCGCTAAAATTATCCATATCACAGAGACAATTATAAGGAACAGACTTGCACTTATACATATCACAGAGACAATTATAAGTTCATTTCAAAAAAAATTATGATACTTTCGTGTTCAAACATTCAGTTGAATTGATTCGAACAAATTCATATTTTCAGAGTAGATTTACGGTGAAATGAAAATGGCCAACCAAAACAGACGTCTTCCTCAAAGGGAAACAAACAAGGGGAGAGTACTCTTATTTATGTAGCTAATGTTCAGATCACCCTTGATTTCATATTTATTTCTTAAAAAGTATCAAATTTTATGCTCTTCCAAATATCCGTTTTCATTTATATATTTTATATCTTATCAATAATGAATAATAAGATAAATGAGGTATTTCAACTTGCCTACGTTTACTTATAACACACAGGTGACAGTTTAATATGTGGTAGGTATATCCTCCGAGCCCTATATATATAAATAGAAGCGGCTACCCGGCGTCGCCTGGGTAGAGGAGAAAAAAGAAAAAAAAAGAGATGAGAAAAAACATTGAAACGCCGAAAATGGCCGAGTAGAATTTTAAACGTTATTTTTATAATGCTATTTAATTTTTAAATGCATTCGATAATATCAATCAAATGCTTCATCATTTCGCTCGAAAACTAAGTTCTGGTGATAGTGAATGTATATATATATATATATAAATAAAGTTTTTTTTTTTTTATAGTGTGTTTAAACCATTGTGCGTAATTGTAATAGAAATTTTTTTGAAGGTAGTTGACAATGCAATATATGTTGAAAACTATTTTTATTTTTACCTATTTTTTAAAAAATTTTCTAACATAACTTAATATTTCGGAACAACATTCCATCTTCAGAGTTGTTAGAAGTTTTTAAAAAGAACTATTAAAAACACCTAGTACTTTGAAAAACTTCTAACAACTCTGAAGATGGAATTTTGTTCCGAAAATTATTAAGTATGTTAGAAAAGAGAGAAAAAAAGGTAAATAAAAATAGTTTTCACATATATTGGCATTGTCAACTGCCTTCAAAAAATGTATATATAATATATATATATATATATATATATATATACTTTGTCGTTAATTGTTTTGAGTTTCTTTTCCGGACATAACACATATACCACAACTGCCCTTTTTATATATATATATATAGAAGATATTTGTCTTATCTCTAAAATTAATTGTTTATTTTATTTTTGTTTAATCTATGTTTTTGTTTTCCTTTTCACGCTTGTCATCCTGGTATACACGCCTTTCAAAGACGCCAAACCATTTAACTTTCCAACCGCATTTTGATAAGGCACTTAATTCTTTTCTCCTCATAATCTACGTCAATTTTTTTTTCTTTTTTACTTTTTTCTGCATTGAATTTCATTTATCGTTCCTCAATTGATCCCTTGTGTGTCGCTTTTTAACTCTGGCATCTCCATCTTCTTTGCCATCCTTCTCCAATGTGTTGTTATCGGTTCTTCTCTCTTCTCTCTCTCCTCCCTCTCTCTCTCTCCACACACACTCCTCTTTCTTCACTTCGTTTCTTATCGCTTTCCTTCTTTTCTCTGTTCTCTCTTCCCCTTCTCCATTTTTTCTCTTTCTCTCCCTCTCTACTCTCTCTCTCTCTCTCTCTACTCTTTCTCCAGTCCCCCTCTCTCTCTTCTATCCTTTTTTCTTTTCTTCTTGTTTCGCTGTTTTTTCTCTCACTCTCCTTCCTCAAAATTTTCTCTCTCTCTTTCTCTATCTCTCTTTCTACTCTTTTCTTCTCTTTTATCCCTTTTTCTTCTTTCTCTGTTTCTCGGTTTCTCTCACTCTCCCTCAAGTCCCCTCCTCTTCTCTCTACTCTCTCTCTCTCTACTCTCTTCCTTTTTCTTTCATTGTTTCTCGGTGTTCTCTCACGTTCCTTTCTCCAAAGTCCCTCCTCTCCTCCATCTCCCTATCTCTCCTATCTCTCTACGACAATCACTTCCTAATCTGATCAGCTGCTTGACAAGTCCACAGTTGTCCGGCCATCCAATCGATCACCAACTCCGGGTCAGGTCATTGAATCGCAGTTGATAAGCTTTTGCACAGGCAACTGCACAATATCCCATGCAATCAATTCAGCTGGCCTATCACGTGACCAAAAACCACGGTGACAACATTTCTCACCTTCATCTTGTTCATGCCCCCTTTTTCTTTTGTCCCGGCGATTCCGTTCATTTATTTGTCCACGTTCGCATTAACGATTGGCCCGATCCAATGCAGATATCGCATTTTCGATAATTAACGCAGCAACTTTGTCTAATGAATTAGAATAATATCATGCACATGTCATTAAAATGTTCATTATCATGCACCTTATCTCAAATCAAGCTGGCCTTCTATCGCCATCTATCGTTATATACCAAGACACGCTAATTAATTCTTAGATGTTAGGGAATAGAGAAGATAGGTTTATTCTCTTTGTTTAATGGCATATCAAACAGTGAAGGATTATTTATGCCAAACTCATCCTTACAGGAGAAAATAGTTGTACTATTTATCCCACACAGGGGAATGAATGGGTTTCGAACTCGTGTACATCGAAGTCGCAGTACATGCAACTTTAGCTACTACGTCACGGGAACACCTAGAGATGAAGAGAGTAACATAGTGTATGAATGATCTTTAAGGTTACCACACTGATGAGAGGTGAAAAGCTGAAACAGTGTCTGTGGATTACTTATTTATTATATATTACTCCACTTTGGTTAGTTTCTAATAGGGATTGTAATTGGCAAATTCACGTTCTGGTTTCTAGCTACGCCTCGCTTTGTTTACAATGCTTGAGGACACTAGTGAATTCATTTTCTGCTTAGAAATGTAGCAATTAATATTTTCCTATATTTGAGCAGCTGCCTCTGGCCGCACGGGTTTAAAGGCTTGGCGAACGAAAGTTCATTCGGGTCTCAACGCTGGCCAGGGTTAGCTGATAAGGTATATCCACACGCGATGAAGGTGGGACCTCGAAACACGTGTCTGTGGATTACTTATATAGTAGTATTATATATATATATAGGAAGCACGTGGTGTTAATGGTTAAAGTCATGGAAAATGGACTCGTCGCCGTGGTTCACATCTGGATGTGGTAATTGGCATTTCACTTAGCGCTAATACCCTTGGAAAGGTATGAATCCTACCTCTCCTCCAGCTTATGGGTAAATAGCAAGCAGACTGGGTTCTTTAACCAAAGGTTAAGGTAACCAGTCTAGAGAAGGAAGCACTCTGAATTCAAACCTGTTAAAATCCCGCTTAGAAATTGACCTTGTGTCGTATCCTGTTCAATGCGGGGGAGTTTGGTAAATATATTATATATTATAATAGGCAGAGACTCTATGGCGATAACGATCGATGACAACTGAATGACCCCGAAAAGTTTTAAAAAAAAAACAAACAATTGCATATTTTGACGATCTCGTGGGAGAGAGAGAGAGAGAGAGATGAGAGAGAGAGAAGAGAGAGAGAGAGAGAGAGAGAGAGAGAGAGAGAAGAGAGAGAATAAAACCGTCTATTGGGATCGTAATTATGCTTTATTCGGTACGTCTGAAAAACTATTTGCTTTTGGTTTATTGTTAAATGATATATTCAAGAAAAATCGAAACGAAAAATTGCCACTGACATTCATCTGTGATTTGAATCGAGTTTGAACAAAAACGAAAACCTTCGAGTTTATTAATTTACAAATGTTGATTATATGGACATAAATTAGTCTGATGCCTCTGTCCCAATATTAGAAAAAGAAGGAAATTTTATTGAGTTTTAGCTAGGGTTGGCAAGCCAAAAGAAATAGGAATACTCCCAACATGTTAGATAACTCATCGGTATTTCTGAGCTGAGTCTTGATTATGAATAATTTTGATATTTCGGCTGTTTTCTCATTTTTATTGTGTATGAAATACAATATTTAGGTCATTGTAAAGCTCCGGGCGTGTGTAGCGTTTTTTCTTATAACTTAAATAGAATAAGGTAACTGATAAAGAAAAAAAACCCACGACAGATTGTCTTGAGAGACATCTATATAGATGAGGCACAGTCCGAAATAACAATTATTTATGTTGATAATTGTATATACAATTTTGTTTAAACTACGGTTGGTAACACATCCTAATATATGAAGAAATTGATAAAAAAAAAATAACCAAAAGAAAACTTATCTGATTTTAAAGTTTTTCTGGGGGAGAGGGGGGGAGAGAGAGAGAAAAGAGAGAGAGAAGAGAGAGGCCAGGGTTGAGGAAGAATGCAGAGAGGGGAGAAAAACACAGAGTACTCAGAGACAGAAAAAGACAGAGAGAAAATAAAGAGGTAAAGAAAGAGAATAAGAGAGAGAGGAGGGGGGGGAAGAGAGGAGAGCGAGAGAGTGAAAAAGTAAAAGAAAAAGAGACCAGAAGAAGAAAGTAAGAAGAAAAGAAACAAGAAAAAGAGAAGAAAGAGGAAAAATAGAATAGGTTAAGCCATTAGCAATTAGTTTTTCAAATGCATTGCGCTGATAACCAGTTCGATTCTCTCTGTTTGGGGCCTGGGAGGGTGGAATGTGGTGGGGTGGGGGGGTGCTGGGGGGGTGCTGCTGGGGGCTGGGGACTGGGGGGTGTGGGAGGGA
>CM042158.1:3647986-3652986 GCA_023376005.1 Doryteuthis pealeii | reverse complement strand
ATTTTTTTTTTTTTTTTTTTTTTTTTTTTTGTAGTGTTCGTAGAATAATCTTCGGAGGTGTAAAAATCCGTATATTTTGTTTTTTCATGAGACAAATGTGTAAATAAATGGAAATTAATCCGACAGAATGAATTTAAACATTATGAAAAAACAATTAGTAATTATTATCTGCTGACAGAAATCTGTTTCGACGCCTTAGTAGAAGGGTTCATCATCAACGAGCAAAAAATATATGAAAAAGAGAAGGGATAAAACCGTTTGAAGAAAATAGGGGGTACAAACACACGCAAATAGGGGGTACAAACACACACATAATGTTAAATTCATTCTGTCGGATTAATTTCCATTTATTTACACATATATATGTATATATATATATAACGAAAATGACATAGGCCCATGTTAAAATCCCTAAAAGTAAGTGTTGAAAAAATACTAAGTCCTTACAATTAATGGCCGGTGGAGATGAAGCATCAGAAAAAATGATTTGGTTAATCCTATCAGCTGGCAAACAAAAAGTCGTCACATTTTCTTCCACTGGAAATAAGTTCGAATTGAGGTCTTAATATTCTTGTGCATGTTTTATTTTCAACATTTTCCTTTTTTTAACTGTTAGGCATGACATAACCCCAGACTGGTTGATATGCGGTTAAAATCAATTAACAAACAAACATTTTTATTAACATGATTTAATTATATAGGCATATGTGGGATCTAGACTTCAATAAATATATATATATATATATATATTATATAATATATATATGTGTGTGTGTGTGTGTGTGTGTGTGTGTGTATGTGTGAGTGTTTATACTCGTATATATGTGTTGTGTTTATACTCGTATATATGTGTGTGTGTTTATACTCGTGTATATATATATATAATATATATATATATATATGCGGGAGAGAGTGAGATGGGGTGGTGGTCATGAATATATAAGAAAAATATTTGAATATGGGTAAATAAACATAAAAGAGAATAGACTTAAAATTAACTCATTGCCTACTTTAAGCCACTCACAGTGGTTCTCCCACCACTACAATCCTACAGCAAACCGCTGGCTGAATAGCATTTTGTAAATATAGACAGTGAAACCTGATAAACTTCACGCATAAATTAAATAATATATATAGATAGATAGATAGATAGAGAGAGAGAGAGAGAGAGAGAGAGAGAGAGTGTGAGAGAGAAAGAAAGAAAGAGAGAGTGATTATATATATATGAGAGAGAGGGAGATTGTTTATTACAGGAAACAAATGTACTTTTCGCGTGTAATCTAATAATTCGTCCATGTCTTTGTTTTTATTGTTTGTTTTTTGGGGGACAATATCGTTTCTACTTTGATGATATAAAATTTGATAATCTGTTCAAATTTAAGCTGTGGGAATATGGAGCTAATCTAAATTTGATATATCTGCGAGATGAGCTTATTTCACGTCTTATCTGAAAAGTACTTTAAAAAAAAAAAAAAAAAAGCACTTTGTCAATACATTTACCGTTTCTGATATAATACGGAAACTCTAAAGCATTTACTGATCGTATAATCATTTGAGCATTATTTCTCAGAACAGATTGTCTAATAGGAAGATTTGTGTCTATTCAGGCAATTGCTCACATTAGGAAATCCTTTTAGAAGTGTTCATATTACAGGCTGAACAAATGCCTACAGGAATAAAACACATAAACACCACACAAACACGTCCATCAATATATATGTACGTGTGCGGGCCGGTTTAGCTCAGTCGGTTGAGCACTTGTCTAGGAATCGCAAGGTTCCTGGTTCGATACCGGCTCTCGCAAACTTGGCCTATGAGTAGCACAGGGATATGTGCGTTAAAATGGTGGAAGGTGTGGCGCTCAAACTCAGAGTCAAAAACACTCCTCTTGGTCTAGTGCTAGTGAGAAGGTCATAGTCTCCCTTCCTATCTTGCTGATACGGACATTAAGCCACCCTGTAGACTTGCATATAAATGTTTTATGTTTAATAATGATCATTATCTACTCGTGATGACAGAATGGATATTCATTTATCTTTCTCCACCCGTTCCTACCGGTCAACGCTCTTGGTTAGTCCTTCGAACGACATCCAGTGTCTGCAGAGAGCTGATGAGTATATGTTTTCTATGGGTAAAACTCACCACTCAGAATTTCACGTGAAATAGTATTTGTCCTGTCTTTATCTGTTAGATTCAATTGAGCTGAGTCAGAATTTTTTTATCTCATTTATCTTTTAAATATATTGGTATTGAAGACAATAGATATTTAAAACGCTTTAAGCTCTTTATCTTCAATACAGCAACCGATCTTTCCTGGGACAACATCAGAATGGGCAACTGCAGTTCCTCCATAAAACCTTTCCTCGGTCGGTCGGTCGGTCTCTGTGTGTGTGTGTGTGTGTGTGTGTGTGTGTGTGTGTGTGTCATTTTTCCTGGGCTGATTGATTTTTGCTGATCGACTAACACAGGTGTGTCCATGCGTATGAGTCCACAGGAGAAGGTAACATAACCTCATCCTTGTTTCTCTAACAGTATGTCTTGTTCTTTCGTCTTGGATGACTTGTGTAATAAGAGATGGGTAGCCACATTCTGTGAGTTGCTGCATCCTCCAAGACGCAACATCCTTTTGTAGTTTCCATCTAGCTTTTTCTCTAAGCATTTCGTAAGAGTCCAAGGAGTGCAATCATACAGTAGCACCGACACGGCTACAGCTATCGGAGATCCTTTATTTAGCAATATATTGATATTATTTCTCTGTACAACGTTTCGGTCGATGTGCCCACCGGCCTTCTTCAGGTATTTCTTTTCGGACTCGGGGTTCCTGTAGTAATCGGGAACATTCCGCTAACCATATAACTTGGACACATGGCCTAGTAAATAAAGGAGTTGGGTTAAGACAGTTCTAAGTGACAGTGGTCTCTGGATTGCAGGTTCAATCCTGACCAAGGGCAGCAGTAACATAGAATAATAATCAACACAGCTTAACGTCTCTACCCCAGCTATGGTTAGCGGAATGAGAACAGGATACCCCCATGGACTGAATAAAGAGTTGGGTTCAAAGTTCCGTGATGGCTCCCGATTACGACAAGAAGGTTCCCGAGTCTGATAAGAAATACCTGAAGAAGGTTGGAGGGCACATCGACCGAAACGTTGTACAGATAACAATGAAGGACAAAATCCGAACAACACAGATAATACTATTGATATTAGTTTTAATCAATTATGTATATATTATCAATTTAATGCGTGTGAAGCTATAAGGTCTTCGATCCATGGATGGACGTATTTGGGGGAAATCATCTACAGAAAGCGATATAAACACGTATAGGTAAAGCATAAAGTATTATTGCAGGTTATCCACTATATGAAAGTCTGAACTCTGATAAAATAACACAGTTGTGTAATTCCATGTCAAATCATCCAGGCCATGTCACACCCACCCCCTTCAATGTTTCTGAAAGTTTGTCCAAGTGTGGAATATGATAAAGTTAGACAATTTGAGCCTCCATTTCCAACAATCGGCGGAGTTATGTCGATTTTTAACTCTCCAAATTTGAGGGGGTTGTGAAAAACTTATTTTACAGACAAAAATAGATTACAAAAAGTCGCCATTTTTCGCCTACCCCCCTCCACACACCAAATTTGGAGAGCTAAAAATCGGCATAACTCTGCCGATTTTTGGAATTGGAAGCTCGAATTTTGGGGATTGTCTAACGTTAACAGTCCACACTTGGACAAAAATTTCAGAAAAACTGAAGGGGATGGATGACAATTTTACTTTTTTCTGAACGATTTGACACGGAATTACCCAGTTGGTAAATACATACAGGGATGACTTAGGCATTAAATAACACACGAAGGTTTATATGTCATTATAAAAAGAAATCGAAACCCGAGGGATTATAGAATATTTTTATCAAAAGGATTTTTTCTCGGATCCCATAATAGAAGATACTTATATTTTATGAAACGATATTTTCGTCAAAGGGAGGTAAGCGGTGACCAAAGGCAAAAGGGAAATTGCATTTTCAGTAGATCAAAGTGATGGTTAAAAAATAATCTCTCAGTTTAATACACTATTTGGGCGTTGGGCCCGAAATTCCGGTCTAAGAAGGAAAGTGAAGGCGCCATTTGAAGTCGACTTAAAACAAAAGAGATTTGTCAGATGGTAACGAGGGGAGGGTATGGGTGTGGAAAAACATTGGATTTCTTCCAATGTTTTTGGATTTACCTGATTAAATCATTTTTTTTTTCATTTGTTCACTTTTTTCCCTTTTGTTTTCTTCTAAATTGTTTGTAACTACTTTGATATTTTTTGTTTTTATTCGTTCACTGATTTTTCCTTGTTTTCTGTTATTTTGTTGAATTCCTTCTTTACTTTTTGTTTCTTACGTTTTATCTATAAATTCAACAACAGGTTCTACATTATTATTATTATTTGAGGGATTATATTCATCTGAAGTTTTTTCTCTCTCTCTCTCTCTCTCTCTCTCTCTTCTTCATCTCTTCTCTCTTTCTTCATTTCTCTCTCTCTCTCTTTCTCTTCATCTCTCTCTCTCTTCTCTCTCTCTCTTCTCTCTCTCTCTCTCTCTCTCTCTCTCTCTCTCTCTTCTCTCTCTCTCTCTCTCTCTCTCTCTCTCTCTCTCTCTATCTCTCTCTCTCTCTCTCTATGTTTGTTAAACAATATGTAATTTCAGCTTAAGTTTTCTTAATTTGCTGTACTATGGTCCTTACTTTCCATACAAAAACATATTTCGATTTCATGATTGACTTTTGTGGGTTTATGCAATTAATTCTGGTTATTCCCAAATTTATTTCCCAATCTATTCCCAAGGAAAATTGTTATCGTACAAAAAATTCGTCGCAAAGATTGCTTAAAATCACCGAAAAAAATCGCAGTAACTAAAATTTGCGAATCGAAAATTTCAGGACTCGTGTCCGAAGTCGGCTTGATTTCAAAGGGTATGATATTTTCGGCTATGGCCTCTAGGAGCAAAATT
>CM042158.1:3617986-3642986 GCA_023376005.1 Doryteuthis pealeii | reverse complement strand
GGGGAGTTCGGAGGCCAAACATTCGGACTGGTATAGTCGTAAAAATTCGTCGACAACCATATTTTCACTTTCCCAGAGGTATGGTAGGGTGCCGACTCCTGTTGCCATATATATGGCCTACCATTGGCTACCCTTGTTATCCAGGGCTTGACTACAGTGTTTAGCAACTCCATGTAGGTATCTGAATTCAACATGATACCCACTCTGAAAAAATGCGGAGGCATCACATCACCCTCAAAGGACACATATCCGAAAACCATTACAGTTTGGAGATATTTAGTGTGCATGACACGAGGAGTGTCCTTTGGACTGTATGCAAGCCATCTGTCATTCTGCGTGTTGTGCTTTTGACCATGGCAAGTGTTTTTCTCATCGGAAAAGAACCAGATTGTTTGTGGTTCAGCAGGATGTTTCACTTTGCTTAGAAGTTTCTTCGCCTTTGTCAGTCGATTTTCACGAGACTTTTCTGGGAGCAGTTGATCTCTGCGACGCTTATTTGAGTAGTATCGAAGGTAGGCTGAAACATTTAATTCACGTGACAAACCCAGGATTCCAATGCCAGGGGCCCCCCAACACTGTTTCTATAGATTTTCAAGGAATTCCGCTGTACGATCATATTTTATCTTACTTTCTTCTAGCCTCGTAGTCTTAATTGCAATTCTCCAGTTTATGCCTGTGTGTTTTTACAGTGTTCAGTGAGCATTGGGCAGCAACCATAATCTTATTTTGATGACCGACGTAGATAATCATGGTACAAGTTATTCTCTTCCATGATTCAGGTGGGTTCTAATCATCCATTCTATCTGTCATCGCGTAATGAATTAAGAAGGGTCTAAGCTTTTAAATGATGCGTAGTGTGCATCAATACCTCCAACATACGGAGATAAAATGACAAAATATATGTATATCAAATTTCTCTCGAACACCACGTAGATAAAGTTTTGTTATACCCCCAACGAAACAGAATTGAGTATTCAATTTTTTAAAAAAGAGGACCAACAAAATGGATTACGTTTTCTAATATATATATATATATATATATATATATATATATATATTATATATATATATATATATATATTATATATTTTACATTAGCACACGTATTTCAGATCTTCTTCTGTCTTTGTCAGGCTTCAATTAACCACATTCTATTTTATATACCTCTCCCTCTCTCCCATTTATATATATATATATATATATATATATATATATATATATAAGTGCTTAATTGGAGTCGTACCTAATTTTGAAAATTGATTAATTAATAATAATAATAAAATTAGGTACGACTCCAATTAAGCACTTATTCTCCCCAAAAATTGTCGGCAAAAGCCATTCAAACACACGTGTTTACAATATATATATAATAATTATATATATATATATATATATATATAACTCTTAACGGCATATATGGAATATAATGAGGAGGTTTAGAATTTTAGCAGACAAATTTAGTGCTACAATCCTTGCGGAAACTATTAATCCTTTTCCCCCAGCCGACCGCTATAGTTAAAATGACAGGGGGGGGGTTCTGCAGACATGATTGGTGACCAGTCTAGGAGAAAGATAATCTATGAATTCAAAACCAGGATATTTTGAACATAACTCTTGATATAGTTTCTATTGATCTGGGGTTACGGGGATTAATTATGGAAGACGAGTGGTTAATAGAATTTTTCTGGTGTCTGGCAATCTTGTCATACTATATCCTCTCTCTCTCCAATTTCTACGCACATTCCTCTTTTTCTTTCTTTGCTATTCATTGACTTATCTTTCCCTCTCTGTATTAGCCGTTACCGCTAGGCCTGGCATAACCCCAGACGGGTTAATATGCCCTTAAAATCAACCAGATAACTAACCAATTAACTGTATTTCCCGCCTTCCAAATTCGTATTTCTTTTCCTGAATTTCCACGCAAAATTATCATGGACTAGCCTATCTTACCTTTTTTTGAAAGTAAATGCACTGGTTCAATACTACTTGTGCTCTGCTGTTTAGTGTATAATAACTCCACTAAGTTTTAATTACCGGCGAATTGGTAAGACAAGGCAACAAGTAATCGTAACTGAATACGAATCTAATCTTGTCGCAATACTACTACAAAATGGGAGGGTATTTATAAAGCAGTCGACAGAACAGAAATAGAACCATCTCTTCAAAACGCCACTTCTTAGCACTTTGTTGCAACGTTCTTTATTGTTAGCGCGAAACTTTATTTGGATGTACTAGTATACAAAACATTCTATGATCCAACAAAAACAGAATCTATTCTCATTATTATGAACTAGATTCCGTCCCAATTTTATATCTTCCATAACAATTGTATTCACATAGTTTATGCGATAACAGAAATATATCCATAATGTTATTGACCCTTAACCAGCAGAATAAAAGCATCTGGTTCCATTATTCTAGCGAGCATTTGAGAATGAATATATTCTAGACTGAAAGATTTGCATTTGCCTAAAAGAATCTCCTCCTTAACGACTTGGAATATCGAATAAAAAACGAAGACAGAGAAAAGGAGAGAAAGATAAAGAAAGGTTAACAGTAACATGTATAGATAGATACACTAATCCATAGATATGCAGATGTGGATAGATAGATAGATAGATAGATGAATACGGACAGAGATATGAGCAGCCTAGAAGAGATAGATAGATATATATGTATGTACAGAGATATTAATAGACTAAAAGAGGTAGATAGGGAGAGAGATAGAGAGATATGTACAGATATATGAATAGACTAAAAGAGGTAGATAGGGAGAGAGATAGAGAGATATATACAGATATATGAATAGAATAAAAGAGGTAGATAGGGAGAGAGATAGAGAGATATATACAGCTATATGAATAGACTAAAAGAGGTAGATAGGGAGAGAGATAGAGAGATATGTACAGCTATATGAATAGACTAAAAGAGGTAGATAGGGAGAGAGATAGAGAGATATATACAGATATATGAATAGAATAAAAGTGGTAGATAGATAGATATGGACAGAAATATGAGCAACCTAGAAGAGAGAGATAGGTAGGTAGGTAGATAGATAGATATATAGATAGATAGATATGTACAGAGATAGGAATAGACTAAAAGAGATAGATAGATAGATATGATCAGAGATATGAGTAGCCTAGAAGAGGTAGATAGATAGATATGTACAGACTAAAAGAGATTTATTGATAGATAGGAACAGACTAAAAGAGATTTATAGGTAGATAGGAACAGACTAAAAGAGATTTATTGATAGATAGGAACAGACTAAAAGAGATTTATAGGTAGATAGGAACAGACTAAAAGAGATTTATAGGTAGATAGGAACAGACTTATACATAGATAGATGAATATATAGATGTAAACAGAGATATGAAGAGACTAAGATGGATGGATAGATATGAACATACCAGAAGAGATAGACAGATCGATGTGAACAAACTTAAAGAGATAGACAGACAGATACTAACTAAAAGAGATGAATATGTACAGACTAAAATTAATAGATATGAACAAATTAAGACAAATAGATGTAAAGATACGAACAAGCTAAGACAAATAGATGTAGAGATACGAAAAACTAAGACATATATATATATATATATATATATATATATTATAATATATATATTATATAAAATAAGAAAATAGATATAACACAAAGATTATATATATATATATATATATATATATATATATATATATATAATATATATATATATTATATATAGATATAGATTAACATATTTAACAGATAGATAGATATGGATAAACAAAGACAGATCAATAGAAATGAACTAGTGTGTGCATAATAATGATTATGAACGAGATGAAACAGAAATTATTTGCCTACGGTTTTGTTCTTTTCTCCCCCCTTAAAAAATCAGATAAATTCCCTTTTTTATTTAATCTTGCAGGGTAACATTTATTTTATTGAAAACCCAATCTCCTAATAATTATCTTCCATAAATCCCGCCGTCTATACGCCGTAACAATGTACGGTAAATGCATGCAACGCCGAAGAATCGCATTTCTAGCATCTACTAACAAGTAAAAGCTCACTTTTCGCAACGGTTATCGAGTAAAAATCCATTGTTGGAATATTTGACTATATAAGGTGTGCTGGAGCCCACCACTTAACCTTATAGAATCTGCGGGGCAGCGTGGATTCATTCAGCCAATCTACCACGCTACGTGGTTGGTTAACTATTTAATCACCGATCTTGAAAACCGTTCAGTCGCTCGTATTCGACACGGACGAACGGACAACAACCAAATATTCTACTTAACACCGAGGAACAACCAAGGACTCTGCTTAACACAAGGATTATTCACTAAGGAACACCCAAGGGATCTGGCTAACACTAAGGAAGATAACTGTTCTACCTATCACTAAGGAAGCCAAGGATTCTAACTATCACTAAGGAAACCAAGGATTCTACCTAATACAAAGCAAGCCAAGGATTCTACCTAATACAAAGGAAGCCAAGGATTCTACCTATACAAGGAAGCAAGGATTCTACCTAATACTAAGGAAGCCAAGGATTCTACCAATACTAAGGAAGCCAAGGATTCTACTAAGGAAGCTTCTACCTAATACTAGGAACACAAGGGATTTCCCACAGTAAAATGCTCATACCGTGTCTCCACAGCAAAAGAAGACCTAGCTTTTTTGTAATACGAAAAATAGAAAAAAAATGAAAAACTCTGAAAAGTACGTAAACTTATAGATAATAATTTACGTATTTTTTCAGAGTGTCCAAGAAGGATAGATTACCTTAAAATGAATTTAATAAATAGTCGCACACGCGTCACAGTGGGCCCCGGGGCCCCCGGTAGTATTCACCCATCACCCCAGTTGAAATGTCTTGTTAGGCATGGTCAGCTGATGAATCTCTGTCTCTGTCTGTCTCTCTCTCGCTCAGGTTGGGGCTGTATTACATTACGCTTCAGTGTTACTGACCAATTGGAAAGTACGGACACCAGTGAACCAAGAAAAATTGGCTTAATACCCAATTCTTTTTTATTCACAAAGCCGCCATCACCCAGGTGATGTCTCCGGGCGGCACGATGCGCCCAATGATGCGTTGTTAAACCAGCTTATAAGGGAAACGGACAAAAGCATTAGATCGAAGATATTAATAAGTTCTTACTGAGTTTTATCAAAGGATATGAGACGATGGGAAATGACTTTCTTGTCGCTCGTAAAACGATAATGAACGATCGAAAAAGTAAAAAGAAAAACTAGAAAAACTAAAGGAATAGGTAGATCTTAAACGAAAAGAACTCGTACGCACAGATATACACGCTTCTATTCAGCTTATATATATATATATATATATATATATATAATATATATATATATATATATATATATATATATGCATTCAGGAAAAGGTCGTACCACCAGCATAGCCAACACCCCTCACACACACACACATATATATATATATATATATATATATATATATATTATAAAAGAAGAAGGTCCCGCAAAATGTATTATGTTCTCAGAAAAATTTTTTTTTATTAATAATAGAAAGTTGCAGAAACACACCAAACCTATCAAATATCGGACATATTCTGCCCAAATAATAATTCAATGCCTAAAGAAGACAACGGATCAGAAAACACGTGTCGCATATGTAAGATAAAAAAATAAAAAAATTTTTCTGAGAACATAATACATTTTGCGGACCTTATCTTTTTATAAAATATTGAATTTTCTCCCGTTGGAATCAGAATTTTATATTATATATTATATATATATAATATATATATATTATATATATGCGTATATTATAATATATATTATTAGAGATAAGAGAAGGTAGACAAACACGGGATGTTGTACAAAATGGACATTTATTGTAGGTAGTGATGTCGAGGTTATACGTTTCGGTCTTTTAGACCTTCTTCAGGACGTTGGATTGAGCTCTTGCTTCAACGGTGAACATTTTCATTCTGAGAGTTAGGAGTCGTGAATAGAAGAGGGGTGTCAATTGTTGGTGTTTAGCAGGAGTTGGCAGTGGGAGTTCTATTTATTTATTTTTATTCGTTCAGATGGGGTGTGTAGCTAGTGAGTCCTGTTAATGATGCCACAGGTGTTAGGTGTTGGAAGAGGTCGTAGGTGGATCATATGCGCCGGGTTTGGTAAATCATGTACAAATGGTGAATACTGATAAGAGTTGTTTATAGTGTGTGTATGTGTGTGTATGTTTATCATTATTAGGTTTTATATATATATATATATATATATATATATATATATATATATTATATATATATGTGTGTGTGTGTGTGTGGTGTGTGTGTGGTGTGTGTGAAGAAAAGGAAGTAAATCCGACGGTATGTAGTATATTAAGAAGATTGAAAAAACACAGGTTTAGATGAGTTAGGTGTGTGTTTATTGGCCGACGCTGCAGTGTTTCGATCTATTAATTAGATCATCTTCAGGGATTTGTTGGTATAATTGGAAGGTAATAAGTTTTTTTTTTTATCACAGAATAACGAGGAAGCGGTGATAGTCCTTGTTTAATCAGTCTGTTTAAATTTGAAGTTTGAAAAAAGAGCGTCGACCAATAAACTCATCACTTAATTCATTTAACCCTGTGTTTTTTCAATCTTTCTTAATATATATATATATTATATATATATATATATTAAGTTGGTGGGAGTGTCCTATTGTCGGTATCAGCCGAACACGGGGTAGTTTATCTCCGTTTCACTAGCGCTAGACTCGGGGATCTTTTGCTGAGGTGAAGAGTCACACCTCCGTCAAGCTCCTACTCCTTACGTATGGCATTGTAGTAATGCAAATAAAAAAAAACACTAAATATCCATCAATAGTATACTTGTTTAGATAACATATGGAAGCACAGAAATTAAAACGTATATATAATATATGTATGTATTTAATAGTTAAATTCTCGCTGTAGTTTTTAAGTGTGCTGATGGCCAAAAGGTTACGAACTCTGAGTAATGACAAATCATTCGGGTTCCGATCACGACTGGAAGTAACTGCTAATTTTAGCCACACTGACCAGACGTGATAGTCCGAAATACAATTTCTGTGGATGACATTATATATATATATATATATATATATATATATATATATATATATATATGTGTGTGTATATTATAGAGTAAACTACAGACACGTGTTCGAGGTAATCACCTCTCATCAGTGCAGTTATACCATTTTAAGCAGCTACTCTGGCCGGGTTCGAGACCCGAACGAACTTACGCTCGCCAACCTCTTACCCATACGGCCTACAGTCAGCCTGCCAAGTTTAGCAGGCTATTTAATCGCTACATTTCTAAGCGGAATGAATTTACCTAGAGGTCTCAAACTTTGTAAACAAAGTGAGTCTTAGCTGAACGCCGAATACGGTGAATTTTGCAATTAAATCCCTTCTAAAATAAAGTGCTCACCGAATTTGGGAGCGTATAATAGAGTAAACTACAGATACGTGTTTTGAAGGTATACTCTCATCAGTGCAGTTATACCATTTTAGCAGTAACTCTTCTCTCTCTCTCTCCCGTCATAAATATATATATATATATATATTGATTAAATATCCCTATATTATCCATTCTATACTTTCTTTCTCCTTTATTCATTTTTTCAACATTATAATATATATTATATATATATATATATATATATATTATATATAATTTCTTTCGTTTTCTACTTACAATAACCACTATTGTCTATTTTTCGTCTTTTTCTTTATATATTTATATATATATATATATATATATACTATATATATAATATATATTCAGAAAAATAGATAATAGTATGTATGAGTAGAAACGAAAAAAAAAACAATATTTTTTTCAGTTTTCTATGACATACTTATGTATTTCATTGGGTTCCGTTAGAGGGCCTAGATGCGAAGATGATCCGCTTTGAACCCGGTGAAAGCTCAAGGCAACTATTTTCGATTAGGGTTGCTAAGTAGATGACACCAGGAAGCAAACGAGTAAAAATATTGCAGTTCGATGATGTGGTTTAAGATTTTTAATTTCCGGCAAGTTGTCTGCTAATGTCAACATTGTATGGAAAGAGATACCCTGAAACCAAAGTGTTTCCGATTAGAGAAGTGAGGCAAGTTCGCCAACTTTTAAAACACTCAAAACCCCGTAAGGGATGGCTCATTTGAAAAAAGAGATTGCATAGAAAAGAAGGAAAACTGCACGCAAAAAAGAACTCACTGATTATTAATCTTGTTTTATGTTGTTTTTCTTCTCTATTGTTTTGGTATTCTCGGTGTTCTTATAGGTATAAAATCCTATATTTTATATCCAAATAAGGATAAACACCAAACGCATTTCTTTTTCCAAACTTAAGGAAAAGAGATTAAAAAAACACACAAACAATTCTTTCTAAACTTAAGGAAAAGAGATTAAAATGTTTTTAGCATTAGTCAAAGTTTAATTGGACAGATCAATGGTTGTCTTCAACTACGTCGCGCGTAAACGCAAAAAAAATTGATTATCATATTATCCTATTTATATATTATAAATACAGACAAAAAAATTAACAGACTCAGATTCCATTTCGCCGCAAAATAGAACACACGCGCCCCTTGGCTGACGACAACAAGTTCTTCTCAATTTAAAAAGCAGATGTCGAGTGAACAATTCAATATTTATGAACACCAAAATATAATCCACCACTGTCAGCGTTTACTACTGTTCTATCAATAGGCCACAGCAATTAACATTATCAATCCATTTTTCTCAGGTCGTATTCTCAAAATTTATTTTTCATTTCTGGATCGAACTTAGACGTACACATTCTACATTAATCATCACACTTTCTTAGCGAACTTCCTAAATTTCACATACGAATTTTTGCCCATTCTTTTGAAAGTTCACATATTTGTTGATTATTGCGAATTTATTTTCCGAATAAATTTATTTGTTATTTTATAAATACCTACTTTGTTTCTCCGTATTTTCTGCCTAAACTGTGTCTTGTTATTTTATCGTCATTTCTTACATAACCTTGAACGTTCGTAACCCTCTACAAAGAGGTTCGTCATTTAATTAATATGGTGTTGTCACTACAAAGTGGCAGCACCGACCTCTATAATTTTCTTATATTGTTTTTTTTTTTTTAATTTCTATTTACTAAGAAAAATCTAATCAGTTGGGAGGGGGGTCACAGTCAAGTCTGACTCAAGTTCAAATCGACAGTCTAAACACTCCAACTGTATCTTCGCTCCAAAATCCAATATCCAAAATTATTTCTTTGTCCCGCTCGTCTCGACAACAAAATATACTGCAGTCGTTCTCGCCTGGTCTGTGAGAATAAGTCCTTTAAATACACCTCAATTTCACACACCGGGCTCTCACTCATAATTGTCCGTGCAGCACGTGTGACACTCGTCAGCACGGCGCGGCCACGCTACATCCGGGCCACTATGCGCTATTTCTTTTATTTTCACTGATCGTCCAACTTCACATTCTGAAGGAAGCGGGTTTCGACTCTAGGTCAGTCCTACACGCCAGGCAAAGCATAGCCCGCTTCCTTCAAGAATACGGCAAGTCTCACGCCGCCATCTCTCTGTCACACGTGTTGCATCGAGGTAGGTTCCTCTCTCTACAAAAATAATTGTCATGATTCGCATCTTCTGTTTCTTGTAACATTCATAAACTATTAAATTATTTAAAAATAAATATTACTGATGCTGGTTCCATATTTTACCTCATATGTTTAATTATATCTAATATGAATTTCTAAGTATTAAAATCTATATTTTAAGATAAGTAAAAAAGTATTTATTAAATAACATGTTTAGATTTGTCAGTTATAAAAGAACATTAATTCAAATCTTAGTTTAAATTGAGCCCTTCTTTTAAGCCTAAAATATCATTTTAATCAGCATTGCGATTGCTAAATGAAATTGGCATATTTTGAAACCCACGCTATAGACAGGTTTACGTTTCTTTTTCTTTTTTTACCAAGCAACTTCATACTATGGTTCTGCAAAATCTTAAGAACTTTCCCTAATCATGGAATTAAAACACTTAGTGAATCATCACTGGAGTTATTTTTTTATTTAGCAGTAAATATACTAACAACAGTTAGGAAAACAATTTAAAAAAAAAAACAACAATAAATCAAACATGTGGAAATTTTTTTTTAAATATTCTAAAGTGTTCTTCTATATCTATCTGTTGGTCTATCTTAGTATGTTCATATCAACTTCAGTTATGTTCATATGTATTTTCTTTCTTAGTCTCTCATATCTATATTTATCTATCTTTCCCGGTCCTTACAGATCTATCTCTATTTATCTTTTAGGTGTCTTCAGATCTATCTGTTTATTTATCTTTCCCGGTCTCTTTTCAGATCTATCTATCGATTCAATATGTTCATTATCTACCAATGCTCTCTTTATATATCGTAGCCTTTCATGATCTTTATATCTCTCATATTTTTCGTTCTTTCTTTATAACTTATTGTAAGGATTTATGGCATCCAATCACTGGCAATTCCCGATCGAATTTGCTACAAACTCTCATAACTTGATGTAAACTCGCTCAAGGACGGATTATATTTTCTTTCTTTTTGTTACAAAGCAACGCATATAATATGATCTTAGCGAATACTCAAGTACTACCCGTTATTAATGCTTTATCCCACCTTAGAGGCGTGTTAACAGACGGTTATCAGGAGCTGGTATGGGCGTGGACCATACAAAAACATGCCCCAACGTCTATAAAAATCACATTGGCCGAATAGCGATTATATAAGAAAAATAGATAAATGTTCAAACATTAAAAGAATTAGACATTAGTGGTCAATAAACTCACGTTTCCTGTGATTTCTAAATATTAAGCTTAAGGGCTTAAGGGTTAAGCTTAGTCGGTAGAGGGTTCGGCTAGAAACACAGGTTCCTAGTTCGATACTGGCCGCGCCAACTCAGCATATGGGTAGCACAGGAATCTGTGCGGTAAAATAAGGAGCTGATGGTAGGTGTGGTGCTCCCCCTCAAATGACAAGAAAAATATTCCTTGGTCTAGGCTAAGTGAAAGTGGATAGACTCCCTCGCAGCTGGCTGATACGCGATCTTAAGCCACCCGACGACTTTACTTTCGCTTTGGGAATACTCTGGTAATGTATTGAGCTTTGTTTCAGAGCTGACAAGAGCATGCGACCGAAGAAGCGAAATCAACATTTAAATAACCGAGGCAAAATAGAAAAACGCTTAATCACCTAAATTTCGTACAAGTATATAATATATATTTAGCCGATCCCTCCGCACGAGCAGGATGCGACACAAAGTCGCTTTTTAAGCGGTGTTTTAAACAGGTTTGAATAGAGTTTTTCCTTCTTCTAGACTGGGTTACCTAGTCATGGTTGAAGAGCCAATTCTACCCTGCTATTTACCTATAGATGGAGGGAGAATAGGATTCATATTTTTCCCATGGTATTAACGCCATGTGATATGCTGACAGCTTGTCCAGGAATTGAACTCGAGTCACGAGTCATTTTCTACAATTCTAACCATTAGACCACGCACCTCTTTGGTCTTCATAAATCATGAGTTCATCTAAGTAAAAATGAGAAGTTTGTATAAAATCTAAACTTTTGAACTTTTTTATATAATCATATATATGTATGGAGATGCGTGGTGTAATGGTTAGAGCCGTAGGAAATGGACTCGTCCACCCGAGTTCAAATCCTGGACGACGGTATTTACACATCACATAGCGGTAATGCCCTTGGGAAATGTATACATCCAACTACTCTCCCTCCAGCTATGGGTAAATAGTAGGGCAGACTTTAACCTAAGCTAGGTCACCTGTATAAAAGAAGGAACACTCTGAATTAAAACCTGTTAAACTCCGCTTGTGAAATTAATCTTGAGTCGCATCCTGCTATTGCGGAGGGGTTGTGTGTGTGTATATATATATATATATATATTTACACAATTTCTGTCATTTTTAAAGGAACTTTTCGTATTACCGATGAATGCTTTCAGCAAGAAACCGCTGGTCGTAATACCGTTCCCGTAATTAAATAAATAAAGCAAAAACTTTTATTTGTTTTTGATTTCCATTGAACTATATATATTATATATTATATATATATATATATATATAAAGTAAAGTCGTCAGGGTGGCCTAAAGTGGTATCAGCCAGACAGCGAGGGAATCTATTTCCTTTTCACTAGCGCTAGACCAAGGAGATTGTTTTGCGTCTGGGTGATGCGCCACATCTACCATCAGCTCCTCACTTTACCTCCCAGATCCTGTTCTACTCATACGCTGAGTTGGGTGACTGAGCTACACAAACCACTCCACACGAGCAGGATTGACATGAACATGCGGCGCGATTGCAATCAACAATTAAATAACCGAAGCGAAATAGACAAGCTAAATGCACTTAAATTTCGTAAACAAGGAAATAAGTTTGGCAAAAAGCACGCTTAAAGTGTGGAGGCAGACGGTGGGTGTGGCGCTCAACCTTCCAAAGATGCTGATTGATTTTCAGTGTTGACTTACACTGTCACAATTCATCCTTTTTGTCCGAGATGGCGGCGTGATTTTCTGTTTATGAAGGCACACGGAACACAGCTTAAATCCTGTTAAGGCCGGATCGATTATCGATTTATTGACCGTATCTTTTTGTGTTATGCAAATATATGTAGACGGACAATTTACAACTAATCAATCTACATAGACATATGTTTGCCCTGCACACAAATAGATTTTCAGTATAAGTAAGATCGAAAAGATTTTGGAAAAATTATCGAGGAATATAACAGATAGATTAAATCTGAATAATAATTCGGAATTTAAATATACATTTATAAGTAAAGTATATCCAAGAGTTTCTGGGTAAATATCTTCCCATGGCAATGATGTCTCGACATTTTCCCCTTCCCTTGAGACACTCATAAATATGTATATGTATGTATAAATATATATATGTGTGGTGTGTGTGTGTGTGTAAATATATATATGTGCGCGTGGTGTGTGTAATATATATATGTGCGTGTGTGTGTGTGTGTGTGTGTAAATATATATATTTTTGATATCGACCTGTCTGAGGATTGCCTAATACGTATAAAACTTGAATAATAGTAATATCGTCCAATGATACTGTTTTTGAGATTTTTAACCTGGTCTGCTAATTTAGCATTGAGCACTTTTGTATGCAAACAATTTTCAAATATATAATCTTTTATTATATTATATATTAAAATATGTATGTATTCCCATATGAAAACACATACATATGTAAATATATATGTATATTTGTGTGTGCGCGTGTCTAATGTGAGTCAAAAATTTAAAGAAAATACATAAATCAGACAAATATTTCACGGATTTTCGACCCCAACATGTGGTGATCATAGCAAACATGACTGACAGTTACGATTAACATCATTGGATTTTAATATACAAATATATTATATTAAATTTGAGCACTTTTACGAAAAGGATGTCCAGTTAACTGGCAATATGCTTCATATTTTCATATTTCATATATATATATAATATATATATATTATATATATATATATATATATTATATAATATATATATATATATTATATATATAGAGAGAGAGAGAGAGAGAGAGAGAGAGAGAGAGAGAGAGAGAGAGAGAGAGAAGAGAGAGAGAGAGAGATAATAAATAATTAATCCACAGACACGGGTTTTCGAAGTATCACTTCTCATCAGTGTGGTTTATACTGTTAAAGCTACCCTAGCCGGGTTTTGAGACCCGAATGAACTTTCGTTCGCCAATCCACTTACCCGTATTGTATGTTCTATTTATAAGTCAGGAATGCTCAACATCATTGATAAAGCCTGTATATCTAAGTTAAGGTAGCGAAGTTGTAAATGTTACGGCGATTGATAACAGACAGTTTTTCACATATGTGATTTTACACATATTGTGATTAATTCTATATTTCGTGTTTAATGACAAATCAACCCTTGTTGGTTATCTAATGCCTAATCTTATTGTATTTGTTTATCTTGTGTTTATTTTTTAAAAGTAAATTTCTTTTTAACCAAATTCTTTTATTCAAATGTTTTTAATCAGATTTTTTAATTAAATTCATTTTAATGAAAACTTTCTTTTTAACCATATTCTTCTTAATCATCTTTTTAAATTAAATTTATTTTAAACCATTTTGTTTTCATTACTATTAATAAAATGATAGAAGTTATTTTTATCAAAATGTGTATTATTAAGTTGATAGAAATAATTTTCATGTTTGATGTATAATTAACTTTAATAGCAAATATATACACCCTCCACTGGGTGCAAGTATTTAAGTTTTAATGTAATAAAATATTATATTAATTTTGAAATGCTAATAAAACTAAATAAGAATGCAGATAAAAAGATTGGAAATAGAGGGGGGTAATCTAAAAATAGAACGACTGAAACTTACTCTTCCATCATTTCCGTATTTCATTGCTAAATTTTCCTAATTTGTCTATTTAGTTAAAATAAGTAAAGAATAAAATTACAGTTATTTCTTCTTGTTAATTGATTTCATCAAGAGGTTCTAATAAGCATAAAATCCATCAGACTTTAATCAGATTTCTGTCAATAAGCATGATGTCATTTAAACAGCTTGGAAAGCCTGGACCTGGCGATAATGATTTCAGTTCCGAAACGACGTTTAAATTCAAAAGTATTGTCTGGGAACTGTGCAAGAAACTCAAATGCCACCGTAATAAAAAAATGATCTTCAAATTAAAAATGATCAACACCAAATAAAAACAGAGTTGAACATGAAATTACCAAATTTTTTACCTATAAAAAAGAAGAAAAGTTCAATATGAATTTAAATAAGTTAAATCTCAAATTAAATCTGTTCAAACATAAAATCAAATCAGACGAACACCATTTAAAAATGTTGAAGCCTGAAAGTTTTAAAATATTTTAACAGTAATTGTTGGTAAAAAAAAAAATCCATCAAATTCAGTTGAACTAAAATTTAAAAAATGTTCAAAGACTTTCAAAAAATCAAATTTGTTGAAACATTAAATTAAATAAGTTGGAATTCAAATGTTCAATTTTGAATTGAATGAACTTAATTTAAAATAGAAAAATGAACAACAAATTTAATAAATTGAAACTTTAAATTTTATAGATTCAGCTTCAGATTAAAAAATATTTTCCAAAGTTTTTGCATTTGGATTACAAATCTCAAGAGATACAACATGATCTAATCTAACGGAGACTATAATATCATAAAAACGAATTAATTTAATTGACACCACTTTATATATATATAAAGTGGTGTCAATTGCTATTAATTGCTGCCCTCGCGTGAATATTTTTGTTTTGCCATGTTAGAGAAATTTCTTTTTGAACGTTTATTGTTTTTTCATGCAAACAGTTGGGTAATCACAGTCTTTGTTTTTTTAACAGACAGTTTCTCCATATGCGCATTTCAAACAACGTTTGAAAATCATATTGGCGAGAAACTGTCAGTTAGCAAGCAACGTTAACTTTGTTTTGGTGTCTAACGGCATTTTCAATCCTTATTGGTTTATTCTAATGTCAAATATTTTTGTATTAATTTTACTTGTGTATTTTTTAAAGATACTTTCCACGTTAAAAAATTCTCTTGAACGTAAGTTTTTCTCATACAAAACATTTCGGTAATCGTAGTCGTCGTTTTGTAACATTAAAAAAAAAAATTTAAAAAAAAAAATCGAACAATGATGCGTGTATCATCCAATACAAATCAATATAAAAAAACTGAACTATCCACTTTGTGCCTGAAAAAGCACTAGTTCAAGAAATTTCCTCTAACATTGGCAAAACAAATATTCAAGCGAGGGACAGCCAATTATATAGGCAATTGAACAACTTTATGATATTATAAGTGTGTCAATTTATAAGTTATCGTTTTTATGATTATTATAGTCTCGTTAGATTTAGTAGTGTTGTATCTCTTGAGAATTGGGTAATCGCAAATGCAAAAACTTTTGGGGGAAAATATTGTTTTTTTTTTAATCTGAAGCTGAATCTATAAAATTTAAAGTTCAATTTATTAATTTGTTGTTCATTTTTCTATTTTGAATTAAGTTGCATTCATTCAAATTGAACATTTGAATTCGCAACTTATTTATTTAATGTTTCAACAATTTGATTGAAGTTGAACTTTTTTTAAATTTTTAGTTCAACTGAATTTGATGTTGATTTTTTTTTTCCCACATTTAGCTGTTTAATATTTTAAATCTTTGGTTCAACATTTTTAATTGGTGTTCGTCTGATTTGATTTTATGTTTGAAAGATTTAATTTGAGATTTACTTTATTTAAATTCATATTGAACTTTTTTCTTTTTTCTAGGGTAAAAATTTGGTAATTTCATGGTTCAAGCTCTGTTTTTATTTGGTGTTGATCATTTTTTAATTTGAAGATGATTTTTTTATTACGGTGGCATTTGAGTTTCCTTGCACAGTTCCCAGACATACTTTTTGAATTTAAACGTCGTCGGAACTTTTTTAAATCATTTATCGCCAGGTTCGAGGCTTGCCAAGCTGTTAAATGAATCAATGCTTTATTGACAGAAATCTGATTAAAAGTCTGATGGATTTTATGCTTTTAGAACCTCTTGATGAAAATCAATTAACAAGAAGAAATAACTGTAATTTTATTCCTTTACTTATTTTAACTAATAGACAAATTAGGAAAATTTAGCAATGAAATACGGAAATGATGGAAGAGTAGTTTCAGTCGTTGCTATTTTAGATTTACCCCCTCTATTTCCAATCTTTTTATCTGGCATTCTTATTTAGTTTTATTAGCATTTGCAATTATATAATAATTTATTACATTAAACTTAAATACTTGCACGCCAGTGTGAGGGTTGTATATATTTGCTTTAAAGTTAATTATCACATCAAACATGAAATTATTTTATAACTTAATAATACACAATTTGATAAAATAACTTCTATCATTTTTATAATAGTAATGAAACAAAATGGTTTTAAAATAAATTTTAATTTAAAAAGATGATTAAGAGAATATGGTTAAAAAGAAAGTTTTCATTAAATGATTTATTAAAAAATCTGATGAAAAACATTTGAATAAGAATTTGTTAAAAAGAAATTTCTTAAAATTAAAAACACAAGATAAACAATACAATAAGAATTAGGCATTAGATAACCAACAAGGGTTGATTTGTCTATTAACACGAATCTAGAATTAATCCAATAGTGTAAAATCACCTATGTGAAAAACTGTCTGTTATCAATGCCGTTAACATTTACAACTTGCGGCTACTAACTTAGAATATACAGGCTTTATCAATGATGTTGAGGATTCTGATATATAAATAGAACATACAATACGGGTAGTGGATTGGCGAACGAAAGTTCATTCGGGTCTCAACCGCGGCTAGGGGTAGCTGTTTAACAGTATAACCACTGTGAGAAGTGATACTTCGAAACCCGTGTCTGTGGATTAATTATTTATTATCTTCTCTCTCTCCTCGTCTCTGCTCTCTCTCCTCTCTCTCTCTCTCTCTCTCTCTCTCTTTCTCTCTCTATATATATATTATATATTATATATAATATATATATATATATATATATAGTATATATTATATTATATATATATAAGTATATGAATATTGGGAATATGATAGGCATATTGCGTTAACTGGACATCCTTTTCGTAAAGTTGCTCAATATTTAATATAGATTATATTGTATATTAAAATCCGTAATGATGTTATCGTAACTTGTCAGGTTTCATGTTTGCATGATCAGCACATGTTGGGGTGGAAATCCGTGAAATATTTTGTCGTGATTTATGTTTTTTTAAATTTTTGACTACATTAGACACGCGCACCACAATATACATATATATTTCTATGTATGTGTTTTCATATGGGAATAATACATATTTTAATATATAATATAATAAGTTAATAATATTTGAAATTGTTTGCATACTAAAAGTTGCTCAATGCTAAATTAAGCAGACCAGGTTAAAAATCTCAAAAACAGTATCATTGGACGATTTACTATTATTCAAGTTTTAATACGTATTAGGGCAATCTCAGACAGGTCGATATCAAAATATGATATATTTACACACACCACACACACACCGCACATTATATATATTTACCACACACGCGCACATATATATATTTTTACACACACCACACACACATATATATATATTTATACATACATATACAATATTTTATGACAGTGTCTCAAGGGAAGGGAAAATGTTCGAGAACTATTGCCATGGGAAGATATTTTACCCCAGAACTCTTTGGATATACTTTTAAGCTTTACTTGTATATTTAAATTCCCTGAATTATTATTCAGAGTTTAATGCTATTCTTGTATCCTCGATAATTTTCCAAAATCTTTTAGATCTTACTTATACTGAATCTATTTGTGTGCAGGGCAAACATATGTCTACTGTGATTGATTAGTTGTAAATGTGTCCGTCTACATATATCTTGGCATAACAAAAAGGATACGGGTCAATAAATCGGATAATGGATCGCGGTTTAACGGATTTAAGCTGTGTTTCCGTGTGCCTTCATTAAACAGAAAATCAGAGCCGTGCCCATGCTCGGACAAAAAGAGGATGTAATTGTTGACAGTGTAAGTCAACACTGAAAATAATCGTCGATTCTTTGGAAGGTTGAGCGCACACCCACCGTCTGCTCGTACCTTTAAGGCGTGGCTTTTTTGGCCACTATTTCTTGTTACGAAATTTAAGTGATTTAGGCTGTGTCTATTTTCGTTCGTTATTCTAATTGTTGATTGGCAATCGGGCCGCAATGTTCATAGTGGTCAAATCCTGCCTCGTGTGGAGTGTTTGTGTAGCTGGAGTCCCAACGCGTCAGCGTATTGATGTTACAAAGGGATCTGGGAGGTAAAGGTGAGGAGCTTTTGATGGTAGATGTGGCGCATCACGCCCAGACGCAAACAATCTCTGGTCTAGCGCTAACTGTGAAAAGGAATAGATTACCCTCGCTGTCTGGCTGATACGACTTTAGGCCACCTGACGCTTTACTTTAATATATATATATATATATATAGTATATTATATATTAGTTCAATGAGAAATCAAAACAAATAAAAGTTTTGTGCTTTTATTTATTTAATTAGCGGAACGGTATTACGAACGGCAGCGGTTTCTTGCTGAAAGCATTCATCGGGTAATACGAAAAGTTCGCTTTAAAAATGACAGAAATTGTGTAATATATATATATATATATATACAACCAACCGCTGCCGCAATACGCAGGTGCGAACTCAAGATTAATTTCACGAGCGGAGTTTAACAGGTTTTTATTCAGAGTGTTTCCTTCTTTTTTATACATGGTGAGCCTAGCTTAGGTTGAAGTCTGCCCTACTATTAACCCATAGAGCTGGGAGGGAGTAGTTGGATTGTATACATTTTCCCAAGGGCATTACGCTTATGTGATGTGTAAATCCGTCGTCCAGGATTTGAACTCGGGTGGACGAGTCATTTCTACGGCTCTAACCATTACACCACGCATATCCATCATATATTAGATTATATAAAAAGTTTTTTAAAAGTTTAGATTTTATAGCCAAACTTCTCATTTTTACTTAGATGACTGCATGATTATGAAGACCAAAGGAGGTGCGTGGTCTATGGTTGAATTGTAGAAAATGGACTCGTGACTCGAGTTCAATTCTGGACAAAGCTTCAGCATTATCAAATGGCGTTAATACATTGGGAAATTTTGAATCCTATTCTCCTCCATCTATAGGTAATGGGCAGGGTAAGATTTGGCTCTTCACCATGATAAGGTAACGCAGTCTAGCGAAGGAAAACTCTGATCAAACTGTTAAACACCGCTAAAAAGCGATTTGTGTCGCATCTGCTCGTGCGGAGGGGGGTGGTATATTATTTAATATTCTTGTTTACGAATTTAGGTGATTAGGTTTTTCTATTTGCCTCGTATTTAAATGTTGATTTCGGTTGGTCGGCATGTCTTGTGCAGGCTCTGAAACAAAGCTCATACATTACAGAAGTATTCCGCAAGGAGACTAAAAGTCGTGGGTGGCTTAAGAATCGGTATCAGCCAGGCTGCGAGGGGGAGTCTATCATTTTCACTAGCGCTAGACCAAGGAGATTTTTCTTTGTCCATTTGAGGGGAGCACCACACCTACGCATCACTCCTTATTTTAGCCGCACAGATTCCTGTGGCTACCCATATGCTGAGTTGCGGCGGGCCAGTATCGAACTAGGACTGGGTGGTTTTCTGAGCCGAACTCTAGCGCGACTAAGTTAAAGCCTTAAGCCGCTTAGCTTAGATATTTAGAAATCACAGAAACGTGAGTTTATTGACACTAATGTTTACATCGTTTTTAATGTTTGAACATCTTATCTATTTTTCTATAAATGTATTTCCGGCAATGGATTTTTTAGACGTTGGCAGTGTTTTTGTATGGCAGCATAACCAGCTCTGATAACGTCTGTTAACCCCTTAAGTGGGATAATAGCATAATAAGCGGGTAAGTACTTGAGTATTCGCTAAATCATATTATATGGTTGCTTGGTAACAAAAAGAAAGAAATTAATCGTCTCTTGAGCGAGTTTACATCAAGTTTGAGAGTTTGTGGCAATTTCGATCGGAATTGCCGTGATTGATGCCAATAAATCCTTACATAAGTTTTAAAGAGAGACGAAAAATATGAGAGATATAAAGATATGAAAGGGTACGACTATATAAAGAGAGATTGGTAGATATGACATATTGAGATGATAGATAGATCTGAAGAGAACGGGAAAGGATAAATAAAATAGATAGAGTCTGAAGACACTAGAAGATAAATAGATATAGATCTGAGAGACCGGAAGATAGATACATATAGATATGAAGAGACTAAGGAAAGAAAGATACATATGAACATACTGAAGTTGATATGAACATACTAAGATAGACCACAGATAGATATAGAAGATACAGTTTAGAATATTTAAAAAAAATTTCACATGTTTGATTTATTGTTGTTTTTTTTTTTAAATTGTTTGCCTAACTGTTGTTAGTATATTTACTGCTAAATAAAAAATAACTCCAGTGGATGATTCAACAACTAGTGTTTAATTCCATGATTAGGGAAGTTCTTAGATTTTGGCGAACCATAGTATGAAGTTTGCTTGGTAAAAAAGAAAAAGAAACGTAACCTGTCTATAGCGTGGGTTTCAAAATATGCCAATTTCATTTAGCAATCGCAATGTGATTAAATGATATTTTAGGCTTAAAAAAGGCTCAATTTAACTAAGATTTGAATTAATGTTTCTTTTATAACTGGACAAATGCTAAACATGTTATTTAATAAATACTTTTTTACTTATCTTTACAATATAGATTTTTAATACTAGAAATTCATATTAGATATAATAAACATTATGAGTTAAATATGGCACTGCAGCTCATCAGTAATATTTATTTTAATAATTTAAAGTTTATGAATGTTACAAGAACAGAAGATGCGACATCATGAAATTATTTTTTTGTAGTGAGAGAGGAGACTACCTCGTGCAACACGGTTGTGACAGAGAGTAGTGGCGGGCGTGAAGACTTGCCGTATTTCTTGAAGGCAAGCGGGCTATGCTTTGCCTGGCGGTGTAGGGACTGACTAGAGTCGAACCGCTTCCTTCAGATGTGAGAGTTGTGGACGTCAGTGAAATAAGAAATAGCATAGTGCGCGGATGTGGTGGCGCGCCGTGCTGACGAGTGGTCCCGTGCTTGCACGACATTATGAGTGAGGAGCCCGTGTGGTGAAATTGAGGTGTATTTAAAGGAGCTTATTCTCATCAGGACAGGGAGAACGACTGCAGTGAGTATTGGAGTTGTTGTGCGGAGACGAGCGGGAACAAAGAAAATAATTTTGGATATTGGATTTTGAGCGAGATACAGTCTTGGGAGTGTTTGGACTGTCGATTGGAACTTGAGTCAGACTTGACTGTGGACCCGCTTCCCAACTGATTAGATTTTTCTTAGTCAATAGAAATTAAAAAAAAAACAATATAAGAAGAATGTAGTAGGTTCGGGGTGCACTTTTGGGAGTAGACAACAATTTTAATTAATTTTTGACTGAACCTCTTTGTAGAGGGTTTACGAGACGTGTTCAATGGGGGTTATAAAGAAATGACGATAAAATAAACAAGACACAGTTTAGGCAGAAAATACGGAGAAAAAGTAGGTTATTTATAAAATAACAAATAAATTTATTCGGAAACTAAATCGGCAATATCAACAAATATGTGAACTTTCAAAGAATGGGCAAAAATTCGTATGTGAAATTTAGAAAAGTTTCGCTAAGAATGTGTGATAGATTAATGTAGAATGTGTAGTCTAAGTTCGATTCTCGAGAAAATGAAAAATAAAGTTTTGAGAATACGACCTGAGAAATGGCTTGAATATGTTATTGCTGTGGTAATGATAAGAGACAGTAGTAAACGGCTGAAGTGGGTGGAGTTATATTTTGGTGTTCATAACAAGTTGAATTTCACTCGGACATCTGCTTTTTAAAATTGAGAAGAATTGTTGTCTCAGCCAAGGGGCGTCGTGTGTTTCTAGTTTTGCGGGCGAAATGGAATCTGGTCTGTTAATTTTTTTGTCTGTAATTTTAATTATAAATAGGATAATATGATATCAATTTTTTTGCGTTTACGCGGGACGTAGTTGAGACAACATGATCTGTCAATTAAACTTTGACTAATGTAACAACATTTTAATCTCTTTTCTTAAGTTGAGAAAGAATTGGTTGTGTGTTTGTTTTAAATCTCTTTTCGCTTAAGTTTGGAAAAAGAAATGTGTTTGTGGTGTTTATCCTTATTTGGATATAAATATGGATTTTATGCCTATAAGAACACGAGTAATACAAACAATAGAGAAAGAAAAACAACATAAACAAGATTTATTAATTCAGTGAGTCTTTTTTTTGTGCAGTTTTTCTTCTTTCTTGCAATCTCTTTGTTTTCAAATGAGCCATCCTTACGGGTGTTTTGAGTGTTTTAAAAGGTTGGCGAACTTTGGGCTACTTTCTAATCGGAACACTTTGTTTTAGGGTATCTCTTTCCATACAATGTTGAAATTAGCAGACAACTTGCCGGAAATTAAAATCTTAACACATCATCGAATGCATATTTTTTACTCGTTTGCTTCCTGGTGTCATCTACTTAGCAACACCTAATGCGAAAATAGTTTGCTTGTAGCTTCGACGGGGTTTCAAATGCGGATCATCTGCGCATCTTAGGCCTCTTAACGGACACCCAATGAAATACATAAGTATGTCATATGAAAAACTGAAAATTTGTTTTTTTTTTTGTCGTTTTCCTACTCATCATACTATTATCTATTTTCTGATTATATATATATATAGTATACAAAAAAAATAAAAAATATATATATATATATATGTATATATATATATATATAAAGAAAGACGGAAAATAGACAATAGTGTGTGTAAGTAGAAAACGAAAGAAATTATATATATATACTATATATATATATATATATATATATATATATATAATGTTGAAAAAAATGAATAAAGGAAAGAAAGTATAGAATGGATAAATATAGGATATTTTAATCAATATATATATATGATCATATATATATGGAGAGAGAGAGAGGAGAGAGAGTAGCTGCTAAAATGGTATACTGCATGATGAGAGGTGATACGCTGCAAAAGCACGTATCTGTTAGTTTACTCTAATTATACGCTCAATTTCGGTTGAGCAGCTTTTTTAGAAGGAATTTATTGCAAATTACGTATTCGGCGTTCCGCTAAGACTCACTCTGTTCAAGTTTTGAGGACCGTTAAGGTAATTCATTTCGCTTAGTAAATGTAGCGATTAAATAGGCTGCTATACTTGGCAGTGACTGGTGGCCGTATGGTTTAAGAGGTTGGCGAGCGTAAGTTCGTTCTCGGTCTCGAACCCGGCCAGAAGTAGCTTGCTAAATGGTATAACTGCACTGATGAGAAGGTTGATTACCTCGAACACGTGTCTGTAGTTTACTCCTATATATACACACACATTATATATATATATAATATATATATATATATATATATTATCTATATATAATGTCATCGCACAGAAATTGTATTTCGACTATCACGTCTGGTCATGTGGCTAAAAGATTAAGCAGGGTTACTTCCAGTCGTGATCGGAACCCGAATGATTTGTCCATTACTCAGAGTTTCTGTAACCTTTTGCCATCAGCACACTCTAAAAACTACAGCGAGAATTTAAACTATTCAATACATACATATTATTAATATATAGTTTTTAATTTCTGTGCTTCATATGTTATCTAACAAGTAACTATTGATGGATATTTAGTGTTTTTTTTATTTGGCATTACTACAATGCCCATACGTAAGGAGTAAGGGAGCTGACGGTAGGGTGTGACTCTTCACCTCAGCCAAAGATCCCCGAGTCTTAAGCGCTTAGTGAAACGGAGATAAACTACCCGTTGTTCGGCTGATACGCATATAGGACACTCCACAACTTTGTATATATATATATATAATATTAATATATGTATATTAAGAAGATTGAAAAAAAACAGGTTTAAATGAGATTAAGTGATGTAGTTTATTGTCGAAGCTCTTTTTTCAACTTTCAAATTTTAAACGACTGATAAACAAGGACTATCATCGCTTTCCCTCGTTATTCTGTGATAAAAAAAAAACTTATTACCTCCATAATACCAAAATGCCTGAAGATGATCTAATTAATAGGATGAAACACTGCAGCGTCGCAATAAACACACGCACCTAACTCATCTTAAACTTGTTTTTTTCAATGCTTTCTTAATATACACTACCGTCGGATTTACTTCTTTTTCTTCACACACACACACACACACACACACCACACACATATATAGTATATATATATTATATATATAGTAGTATATATATATATATATATATATAATAAACCTAATAATGATA
>CM042158.1:3611406-3617886 GCA_023376005.1 Doryteuthis pealeii | reverse complement strand
TGTGTGTGTGTGTGTGGTTGAAAGTATGACATAATTTGCTCACTAAAACGAGAAAGAAATGCTGATGAAAAAGATTTTATTTTAATTGAACGTGTATCTTTCTCGACCATATAAAGTATCAAATCGTGAGAGTGTTTTTGGATTAAAAAGTAGTGACATAATTTGTGTAATATAGTTGTACTTTGTTGTTAATTTGTTTATTTTAATAATTTCATTCCGAACAAGATATAATAACAATACTTACTCTGGAAAAGAGTTAATATGCGGAGAAAACTAAACAAGGTAACCTTTTCATTTATCTTCTTTCCTTTCCTTCTTTCTTCTGGTAAGGAGGGTACTTAGTTCTACTTTTATTTCTTCTCCTTGTTTTTTTCAGTTTTTGTTCTACCTTTCATCGTTGCCTATTTCGGTTAGTCTATTGTGTTTTCTTTTCCTTACTTTCCCGTGTAACACCGGTATGAGTTCATTAACCCATTCTGAGAGGTTGAACCGCCAATTTACTTCTCGCACTGATTCAGTCAAATATCTTAAAATATCCTATATTCAATATTTCTTCACTGTTTCTCTCATCTTTCACTTATTAGTCATTTTCTTGCTCGTATTAATTTATAATTTCGGATATGTCACAGAGTTGAGATTACATGGGCCTTCTCACTTTTCAACTTAACGACACACGTTGCTTGTCCTTTGTTTCATTTCATTCTAGTCTCACTTATCCACCACACACCACCACTATTCTCATCTACTTAATCATTCTATCCCACACAACACACTCTGCCCTTTCTCCTTTGTCCGTGACAAATTTCGTTTTCTATAACACCTTTCAACGATTTACTCCAGACGTAGTTATATCTTTTTTTATACATAATTAGAACTTACGGCAGTAGTTGTATGGTAGTAGTTATGTACGTAATCTTAAAGAAGTTTATTTATCATTGAGAAGCGGATCACGTAAGACGTGTAATACTCATTACCACACACATACTATAAAATTTATTCTCTTTATAATTCCTTCTTTACTCTCTATCTTCTCTCTTCTCTCTCTCTCTCACTCTCTTTTCTCTCTGAAACGCCTTCTCTTTTCCTTCCCCTGTAAAGATATCCACAAGCGATTCCATTATTTGTGCTCTTATTCTTTAAAATCTCCAAACTGTCATTCCTGTTCATTAATTATTTCTGTCTTAACATATCAGTAATTATTTCATCGTGAGCCACTTTCTTTCCTTTCTTGTGTCAGACAATTCCACCTGCTGTTGTATATCTACCTCGTAAACTAAGTACTTATATTCTTTCTTTTCTGTCTTCATCACTAGACAGAAACTGCTCATGTATTTTCAATCTTATTCTTTCTGATTTGTAGTGTGTAGATGTGTTAGTGTGATCCAGAGTGGGACGTGTCCGTGGTGTTAGTGAAAAGAAGTGTAAGCATGCTGCATGTTATACAATCATACAAATAGAGTATAACTCAGGATATGGTTATAGGATTCGAATTTAAGCTCAAAAAATTCATAGGATGACGGAATAGACACTACATAGCATCAGTTTCGAGTTTTTATATAATCGTTCATCATATGCATATCTTTTACTGGAACCTGTATTATTGGTGCGCTATATCCAGATTTATTCTCTTCTCAACCGACTCATGTTTGCGTGTGTCTGTCGACAAGTAACTATTTTGGTCTACATAATTATTTTAAATTTTGCATTCGGAGCCCCAAAGAATACAATCTGAAAAAAATAAAATAAAAAACTTCGAGTCCGGTAGCAGACTCAGCAGCTAAAATGGATGTTTGTCTTTAGGTGTTTTTTTGTTTTTTGTTGTTGTTGTTTTTTTTTTCAGTACTTGTCTCGAAGATTATTATGACATATTGGAAAATATAGATATGCTAGAGGCGATAACGTATTTCTGCGTATCGATCCAGTGTAGTTGAATCATATATGTCTAGTAACATGCAAGAGATGATCTTTATCAGGAAAAACAACATGAAACCTGTCTGCACCGAGTGGCTTCTGTATTTGATATTTCTAGCAGATATCTAGAATTTCCAGCAACAAGTTTAAGACCTTGTAGAATTATCGCCAAAAAAATACATCAGGTGTATTATGGGGTAATAATCAGGCAGAAGAGGAAAGAAACAACAGATCGAGGGGATAACTCTGAGATCGAGATGTGTTAACGTCTTAGCTGTTAACGCGATAATAACAGACTCCCAGCCAGCGCATATCCATTTTCTCATGGCCAGAAGCTCAACATCCTCGTTTAAAATGTACACTCGAGTCTGAAATCTCCCCTATATAATGTGGCTTGTCTTCCAAGTACACATGAAACATACTCTATACTGTGTATTGTGAAAACAATGGGGTTCCCAAAAACTGGTCAATCCAACCTTTGGACTTATGATTCTTTTACATTGGGAATGTCAGAGTTTTATTTACTTGAGGACCTACCACAAAAGTCAGAAATTGTAGTTTTTTTCTTAAAGTCTTTTATTTATATCTCTGGTTCTGTTTGGCGCGATGTTCTCTGTTTTGAGTAAAGATTTTTTCAAACCCGGCAATATCAACCTCCCGAGGGTGGGTCATGTGCTGAGGCCATAGATAGAAAAAAGTTCTTGAATAAGCAATTCAAAAGTCCAATAAGATTTGTAAAATGAACTAAAACTGAGCAATTGTTCTTTTTCCTTTGATATCGATAGACAGTGACTAGTTTGCACCAATTTATATTCCCTAATATGTCTAAATAACCCCTATAAACAAATCTCCACGCCTCTAATGGCCATAAGGATGGACCGCTCAGATAGTTATCCTTTTCAAGGAGCCCACTGACGGGTGGGTCAATAGAAGATAAAAGGGTGTCTATTCCGTTTAAGGTCAATTACAGACGAACATTGTAGAGACGGTCCGGACGGAGAGGAGCACACCCTCTCTACAATCAATTGCTGGTCACGGTCAGGCCCTATAATAATATGGTCCTCCAACAACTGTTTAAGATACTTTATATATAGAATTATGGGGTGCTCAACTTCCCTCTCACTGGATACTATCTACATACCAATCGTAGAGTTAAAGTGAAGTCTTCCTTTTTATATATCACATTTTCCGGGGAGAAGGAATGGACCTAAAAGCGTTGAGTATCGGAGCACCAGGCAACGTAGAAGATTATTTCCATTCTTTCACCTAACGCTAAGAAACAAAGTGCAGAAATTGCTTTTTTTTAGCATCATGGAAGGCGTGAAATGCTGCCAAGACACCTACAGATCCACTTGCAGTCTCACCTCCCATGGTCTTTTACATATCGAACAGACCGTCACTCATGTGCTAAATTGATAGCTTGCAAGGGGTTGCGCGGTGAGGGACTGTTTAGGCGACCACACCCAGGGCCATTAAGAGAGGATTGGTGGTGTCCACGAATACGGGGCGGAAACGTACCCGGGAAAGAAATTATGGCAAATACATCAACCAATTTTCCGCCAGAGAGTAAAATATATCACAATCAATTCCGGCAACTATGAATAATACATGGGAACAAGATTTGCAGACAGAAAAGGTCTGCACAAAAGTTCAATAATATCTATATAATTATATACTATACATTTTCTTTATATAATTATAATATAAGCTTGTGTCGAAAATAAGTATCGAGTTTTTTCGTACTTTTTGCACAGACGAGTGCCGGCTGTATTTCTTCAAGAATACAAGGTTATGTGGTCCAAAATTTTGACGCAAAGTTTAAAAGAGAGCTGTATTTTACCAATATAAAAATGAAGAATGAATTGAATGTTTATTTCTTTCAGAAATACAAGGTGTGTCAAAATGTTAAAACATATTGATACATTTTGACACACCTATATATGTAAAGGTGTGTCAAAAAAAGTATATATATATAATATATTATTATATATAATATTATATATATATATATCTAATGACTGATTTTCAAGGTCTAGTTTATAGGATAGGGTGCAATTGATAACATTTGAAGTAGGTTTGTTAGTAAATGGACCATCTCAGCCACCAGGAGGATTCTGTTATCCTATTTTGTCTTTACTTTGGCTTGCAAATTTTATCATTTTCTTTTTCTTTTTCGCTTTTCAATCTCTTTTTTTTTTGCAAGCATATTCTTTATATCTCCCTTCCTTCCTTTCATGAACATCTCTTCATTCCTCTTTTTTCGTAACATTCTACAATACATGCAGGAATGCCTTCAAAGCAAATAACTGAGTCTTAACAAAGAAAAGAAAAAAATCCGGAGTATTTTTTCAAGAATCTGGTAATAGGTAAAGCTGAGCAATGTCAGGAAACACGGTAGAACTGTGGAATTGGGTAAAATCCTCGGAGGCACAACTCCTTGACATCTTTGTGGCAAGAAGTCTTGTTTTGTAATGGAATCAAATTGGAACATTTCCTTAATGGACACTATAAAAGAAAATAGGTGACTTTTCTCGTGAATTTGATTTCTTCGGTCAGTGCCCAACAAATGGTACCGGCCGGGTCTTTTTGAGGGAAAAACAACTCTTTGTGAAATCTTTCATCTTCATGACGTCGCCGATAATCATGGCAAAATCCGTCTGAAAGTTTTGAATTCGGCTGCCAAATATTGCCTGTAATTTCCGTTCGCCTAAGGACCTTCTCGTTTGCACTTAAAACGCGAAAACACGGAGGAAGACGATTCTGCAATAACAATAAGTTTAAAAAAAAAAAACCCTCCCTTAACTTTGGCAAGATTCTATAATTACACAAGTTTTCCACATTGAGGAAAAATCTGCAGCAGTCAAGTCAGTCAGGAAGTCATCCCATCTTTTCAACTGCGCTTTAGTGAACAAGTATAATTATTCTTTTAACCACCTTTTAGTCACCTTCTCCGAGCGCGTCAATTTTATTAAAATCAGGATAAATTTGTTTTTTTTTTAATTTAAAATTTTAGATTTTCTTTCTCCAAAATTGGATTACCTAATTAATATTATGTTTCATATTTACCCCTCACTCCGCTACAAACAAAGAAACAATGGGATGTGCACAAAGTCAATTTTTAAGGGCAGGATAATAGCAGTTTTATAGCGAGCAAAACGAACAGAATTCTGCGACACTGTTAAGTTTAACCCCCCTATCCTGTAGATCTATAAATAATACACAAGTTTTACAACACATTGAGGAAAAATCTGGCAGGCAAAGAGGAGTCACTCAACCCCTTTCCCTTCCCTAGAGGTAAAAACGAAGTATTAATATAATTTTACAAGTGTACGTTTTTATTTCCTTCTCCGCCAAGTTCAATTTTTAAAGGCAGAGTAAAGATGGGTTTCAAATTCATATAGATTTTTTCTCATAGACTGGTTTACCATAACCAAATTATTTCATATTACACTCCCCCACTAAAACGAACAGGTGCGACAAACAGGTCAATTTGTAAGCGGAACATTTAGCGATTTAAATAAATATATATATATGTGTGTCGCGTGTGTGTGTGTTTGGCCTGGGCCAGCTAATTTTTTTCTAATTTACATATTGAATTAAAACAACAGACACATCTACTGTTAACAATTTTTTATTTTGCGATTTTTTCAAGTTTTGGTGGGCCAACTTTTTTAATATTGGGTGGAATTTTCGTGGATTAGTCACCCAAAAGTTCATGTCCCGAGTACTTTCGGCACAAAGAAAAAAAATAAACAATAACCCCCAAAAATACAAGAAAGCTTTATACATATAAACAATATTAACTATTCCTTAAACAAAATTATATTTCCATGCAGTACTCACATTTTAAAATATGCCTATAGCACTTTTCCAATCAATTCCTCTTTGTTTCATGCCTCCACATCAATTAATATATATTTGATAAAACTGAATACAACATCACACTGATTGATGGCGCTTCGAAAGTTGGGCCGATAAGTACTTCGGGACTGAACTTTATTATTATATAAAATATATATATATATATATATTATAATATTATATATATATATATATAATACACTCAATTATTATATCACCGTTTGTAGATGAGTAATTGACCTCTCTAGTTTATTATCACAATACTTTCTCTCCTCTCTCTCTGTCTATCTGTCTCTCCTTCTCTTTCAATCTCTTCTTCTCTTTTTTACCTATCTATCTATCTACCTACTATCTATCTGTAGTAGTGTATATAGGTAACATATTTTTGTATAGTATATATAGAGGGGATGGATTAGCTCAGTCGGTATATATATTATATATGTGTGGTGTGTGTGTATAGACTAAGAATTTAAGGATATATTATGGGAATAGCGAATTGTTAAAATTTTATGTCGAGTCAATTTTACCTATATATTTTACTTTTTTTCCAAATATGAAACGATTTATATGTTATTGTCATTATTAGGGGGAAAGGAATACATTTATTTTAACCATTCAATGTAAAGCTGACAAGACATAAAATTGTTTTATGAAGGCGTTGAATATGCAAATTTATAGGTCATCCTTGTAGATGGTTATTTTTACAGC
>CM042158.1:3596406-3601406 GCA_023376005.1 Doryteuthis pealeii | reverse complement strand
CTATCTATCTATCTATCTATCAATTCATCTAGGAAAGTTCTTTTCTGATCTCACCTTATTTATATTTTTTGATGTTCTTCATCTATCTATTTCTATCTATCTATCAATCTCTCTCTCTCCACACACACACACACAAACACACACACACACCACCACATATATATATATATATATATATATATATATATATATATATATATATATGTGTAGAGAGAAAGAGAGAGATTGATAGATAGATATATGAAGAACATCAAATAAATACAAAAATGGTGAGATCAGAAAAGAACTGTCCTGGGTGGATAGATAGATAGGTAGATAGATATAAAAAGACAACACAGGAAACAGAAATAGAGAGAGATAAAAAAAACTGACATAGATAGATAGAGAGAGAGAGATACATACATACATACATACATATATAAAAAGGTGATCAAAGAAATAGAATAAGGAATGACATGAAACGACTGTCAGGGATATATATATATATATATATATATATAATATATATATATATCCATCCCTGTCAGTCTTTTTATGTCATTCCGTATTTCTATTCCATTGATGCATTTCTAACTGCATCAATCTATATTCCCTACCACTTGAGTTAAATAGCTACTTCAGAATACAAGCAAAAGAGAATATTTTAGCATCCCTCCCGTTTGGTGTTCAACAACACGTGCAACCTTTATTTTCTCAAAGCTGAGTACGCTGAGTTGACAATTGAGGAGAACAATGTGAGATGAATAGTGTAAAAGTTTAAAGAGGGAGAACACTAATGCTGAAGACAAATCGTGTAGTGGAAAGCCAAGGATTTCTTGAAAGAAATCTTTTTTCCAAAGTGGTTTCGACATGTCTCTTTAAAGCTGACACAATGGTATGCCCGATGGCCAAGGCCATTTGTAATCTTACTATGCTATCGGCAAAAAGTATCTGTACGCTTATACAGGTTGGTTGCAAAGAAGCCTCCTTTCCTATTAAAAAAAATCTATCTATTAATAATGGAGATTGTCTGTATTTTTGTCTGTAACAAAAACTATGTCATAGCTCTACGTCACAGCTTACGTCACAATATTCTTATGCTATATACACCCAAAATTTGAGTAAGAAATTTTTAAAATTGTTTTTTTTACTCTCTTCCTTCCCTTTTTTTTTACGGTAACAAGAAGTTAACTAAAAAGTTTACAAATAAATAAATACCTACGATTTTGTGGAAAATTGATGTGGAAAATATTCAAAATAATTGTTTCATTATTACATGGACGCAAAATTTTATTTCAGAGGGACGGGGCTCAGTTTTCATTTCAAATTGTTTTATTTTTTTTTTACTCCTTTAATAAATATGAGGATTTGTCTTACTTATGATACAAACCCTCTCACATTGAATTTTTAAATCCCACCCTCTCAGGCAATGTCTTTCAAAAATTAATTTTACAACGCCCGGAGGGTGTTTTATTTTGCTAGTTTCTTTAATCATTATTTTTTATTATTTGTATTCAAACGTCTATATGGGAACTAACATACAACTACAAGCCCTTCAAGCCCCTTGGGGCTGTGAAACAAAAAAGGGCCAGTGCGGGCAACTGGATGGCATTAGGAGCAGTTAATGAAGAAACTATTTTTAACAACATCTAAATGACAAAATATATGTCATATATTGAAGTCAGTTAGTCTACTGTTGGTTTGAATAACAGCAACTAGCTAAGAACAACCGAAGAAGTGTCCAAGACAGTTGGTATTTATAGAAATCAAGAATAGTCCATTCATGCATTTGGGTGATTCTATTCCCTGAGTTCTGATTGGCTGCTTGGTTTCTATGATGTTGTGGAGTTTTATAAATACCCTGTCATTCTGCAGTAGAATTGCGACAAGACGAGATTGTATTAAGTTACAACCGCTTGTTGCCGTGTCTTATCAGTTCGACGGTAATTGAAACTTAGCTTGATTATTCTTCATCTCCCCTCCCCATTGCGCGGGTGTAATAGCCTTTGAGAGGGAATTAGTTCCTAATACTAAGGTAAAGGGACACATTGAAAAAAGAATTAGAAACGAATACATAGTCGTCAGGAATAAGAGTAACAAAATCTGTACGTTTGCTTGACGTATCTACATAAAATGTACAGTGGCACATCAGTTACCACATGCTATGGATTACATAATATAGGGATGCTCAACTTCTGATGGAGTTCCAAACTTATTTTGAGATATTGATATCCCTGCAGCAAGCACATCCATCCCATTAACAATATCTGGGAAAGAAATGAACTGTTACTATGGTTACTGGTGAGGTATAGATGTACCCGACTATATTGCTGAACTGCTAAAAAAAATTGGTTAAATAAATTAGTTTTTATTTGGGTAAAATGTCTTTATGTTATATTTTGTTATTTTTAATTCAATGCATACAAAAATAGTGTGTGTTCGCATGTGTGTACGAGGGAGGCACTATGTGGTATGTAAAAATATGTTTTGGTCGCTGTATTCTCCAGTCTTCTTCTGGTGTTCCCTGTCTATCCAAGCATAGCAATAACCAAACATAGGAAATCATTTTGAATAGTTTGACTGTTGATCAAACAAAGGGTTGAAGAACTTTTGAAGATCTCATTTCTAATCGGCATGCACAAACAATGACGTCATTATTAGAGAAACAGTTTTATGTTCTTTATCAATAACATGTTAATGTTTAATTCATTCTTTTTTTCTTTTTTTTTTCTCTTTGAAATAATGACATCATTGTTTTTACAAGCTTATTTGAATAAGATCTGCAAAATTCCTCGATGCCTTGTTTGATCAAGAGTCAAATTATTCATAAAGAAATTTGAGAATTATTCATTTTACAAGGACTGAATATGATGAACAAGTTTTCATGCATATACCACTAGATTGATATTAGAAAGTTAATGAAAAAAAAATTTTTATTAGCTATATTATATAAATTCCTGTTTGGTTTGTATCATTTTAAACTGAAGGATAATCTGTTTTTTTTTCCTTGAATTGCTTGTGAAAATATATTGATATTTTTGTTAGAAATTGTACATTTTCTATTAGACACGGTGCACTCAGACTAGTGTTTAATCTTGGTTGTTAATCTCTGTGAGGGAAATGTAATTTCAACTACATTTTTGTATATTAGCGATAAGATTAAAGTAGTGGGCGACTCTCGCCCCAAGTGAGCATGGTCCTAAAATTGTGAGCGACAAAAAAGTGTTAATTCTTGGAACTCTCCTGAGTGGTACAACAAAAGATGAGGCATCAGAGTAAGGGATTTTGTAAAGCGTCAATGGGGCAGTTATTAAAAATTACCCCACCCTCTAAAGGTGAATAATTGTGTTTACAGAGATATGATTACTTCTCCCAAGCCATCCTTTTAAGTGAAATAGTTTTTTTTTGGCGTTAGCTCAAGAGGTGACGGGGTTGATGATAATCATATAGTGAATCAGAAAGAAGAACAATTTAATTTCGGGGTTAGCGAAAAAATCCCCATCAATTAAGGGTCGTCTACGATTTAGCAATTCCTTTATTGACTGCAAAAATACCACTTAAAATATTTTGTGTTGCCTGGTTAGGGACCAGAATAAAAACACAACACAGGTAATGAGTTAGACAAATGTATTAACAAAGAACAGTAGTACAAACATATACCAATGAGTTGGTCACACGCAAGGCGGTCTAATCGGCTGTCTGCTGAAGTATTAACTCTCCCTTGTGCAGAATCCGCTGCTATTTATAGTTGGATGAGTTCGTACGTGCGTGATTTGAGAGCGGTCAAGAGGGAGGGTTAAACACAGGAATAAAATGAGTGGTATTTTTTTCTGAGAACACGTATCAGACTTTTTCCCTTTTCCGTGATATGAACATATCAGCATCTCGTCAAATTTCGACGAGCCTCAGCAACGCAACATAGCAAACTTAATCATTGTTCAATTTCTGCATTGTAGGCATTTAATCAAATAGTCCGCCACGGGTAAATGATGTTCTTATTCAATTTGATTAAAATTAGAATTTGTACATTTTATCAATAACTTCCACGATATAATAAACATTTATTTTACAACTAAAAGTATTTAATCGTTTGTTTTAAATGAGAATTTTGGCCTTCCTTTTTAATAAAATCTTTTTTAATAAAAATATGAAAATGTCATTTTAACGCAGGCATTTTATAGCAATAAAACAAATGATACAAAAATATTTTGACTGAAATCTTAAGTCATTTTAGAAAATTTAATGAAAATTTACATGTGGTTATTCGCTTCGGGTATGATGAGATATTAGGCCACAAGTCCGAGACATTAAACTCACTCAGGAGTAAAGGATCTGAGAGACTAGGTAGTTAAACATGACAGCACGATGGGACGCTTCTTTTATCCAACGTGTTCACAATAGCCAGGATTTGATACAAGACCACAAGTATTAGTTATCCAATAAAGATTGAACTCGCTATTCAGTACTATTGGATCTACGAGACTAGCTTGCTAACAATTACCCCCTGACAGGACAACTGTGTTTTACCCAATCCGTTCACAATGAGTAGAATGTCACAAATATGGGGCATATATTGGGGTTAAGATCACTGTTCGATTGTAATGAATCTGCAAGACTAGATTGCTAAACTTTGCACGACGATAGGACTCACGTTTTTTTACCTTCCCTTGTTCGCCACGAGGTCACAATTATTGAGAATCTAGCGAGGATTTAAATCGCTATTCAGTACTACTGGATTTGCGAGAGTAGCTTGCTAACCATAACACAACGACGGTACATCCATTTTAATCCACGAAGGATGTGACACAAGGTCGCAAGTAGTGTGCAGCCAGTGATGATTGAATTAGCTATTCAGTTATAATGGATTCGCGGGACTAGTTTTCTAATCATTAAACCACGATAGGACCAGCTTTTCAATCCACCCTGTGTAGGATGTGACACAAGGTCCAAAGTACAGACATCCAACGAGGATCGAACTCACTAGTCAGTAGTAATGTATCTACGAGACTAGCTTGCTTACC
>CM042158.1:3573906-3593906 GCA_023376005.1 Doryteuthis pealeii | reverse complement strand
GTGTGTGTGTGGTCTGTTTGATTATGTATGTGTGTGGGTGGGTGTGTAATTTTCATGTGTAAAATATCTATATATATATATATATATATATATATTTATCAATCTATCAATCTATTTCTCACTGTTTATATATATCTACCTATATATTTAACTATCAACCTATCTATATCATACTGCTTCTATCAATGTATCGAATACAATTTCTATCTATCTATCTATCTATTTAACATTTTTATATCTATCTATTTGTTTCTAAGATTGAATATATGTAATTACCCATCTATCAATTTACACATGTTACCATCTATCTAACGTAAACGCCCTCTGTATTATAACAAAAGTATCAAACATCTGCAAAGGCGTTATATATACAGGTGACAGGTCATCGGACTTAACTGGAGTAGCAACATTTTCTGATTAGCAATTTTGTATCCATGTTACCATCATATATATATATATATATATATATATATATATATATATATATATATATATATATATATATAGAATTAATGAAAAAATGAACAAAGATTATTTTCCAAAATGTTTTTGTTTAAATTTTTCACTCAAGGAAAAAAAGAATTTTAAGAGAAATCTTTAATGGAAAAATATTTTTACTTTTTGAAGCATTAAATTAATATATATGAATATATCAGGAAGATAAGAGGAAATTGAAAACTTAAATATCAAACTGTTTTTCATTAATTCTTAACTAAACGATTTAGAAGCATACACAATGACTTATATATATATTATATATATAATATATATATATGTGTGTGTGTGTGATATTAAGCTTTTTGCCAAAATTCACGAGATGACAAGTTCTCTTCTTCTTTTTTGATCAGCATCAGTTCTGGTCTCTATTATTATTATTTATTATTATTATTATTATTATATATTATTATTATTATTATTATGTGGCTTTTTCACGCCTGCGAAGGTTGGTGGTTTATCACTGGAGTCTGTGTGACAACAAGTCTCATCTGTTCTCCAGGACGTTTCTGAGTATTCTAGCCGATCTTAACTATGCTGTTGTGTAAATGGTCTCCAATTCTTCCTCTGATTTCCAATTCCTCTAAATCTGCTTTCTAAACTCTTGCGGACCGTTTAATGGGGACTAACAACAGCTGGTATCACTTTCAACCTAATATATCACAGTTTTTCAATTCTCTAGCAAGGTCTAGGTATTTGTCTATCTTTTTGTTTTCTTTCATTTTCGCCAGGAGTAGGTGCATGGACACCGAACACAACATTGTTGCCAATAGGTACTCGAACAGTTTCCCCTCGTCCCCCCACAATTTGGAGATCTTACTTCTGGGATTAACCCCTTATTATTCATCACGTGCACAGGAGCGACTAGAATCCTTAATTCTAATATCTTTTTTTAGATTGGTTGGTTGGTTGATTGATTATAATGGCATATCAACCCGTCTGGAGTTATGTCATGCCTTTAACGGTTAGGAACTAATATATGTTGTGTATCTATATTTACACCTTTGTAGTAATTGGTTTTAACAAAATGTTAGCATCATTGGGCATATCAATCCATCTGGGGTTATGGCATGCCTAGTGGTTAAGAAGTAATATATGCTGTGTATCTATATTTACACTTTTGTAGTAATTGGTTTTAACAATGTGTAGGCATCATTCTGGCTCATGTATGTTATTGATTAGGTTCATGTCTATATTCTATGGCATAATTGTATTTCCTTCAAAAAGGACAGAATGACCTCTATGTTGACATTTTCATATAGAATTTTCATATTGTTTGCATTAAAGTAACGGTTTCTGATGTGAGCAAAAAACCTGCATTCCTTGAATAAGTGGTTAACAGTCAAAGGTGATTGACATGTTTCACACCGTGGTTGTTGTTCTTGTTTGAGTATATAGGACTGCGTTAGTGTTCTGTGACCAATGCGTAATCGGGATACTTTTTTTTAGAGTGGAAACGAGTAAGAATTGACAAGACCAAAATGGTTGGTTACTTGGTTGGTTGTATTATAATCCTTGTGGCCATTGTTCTGTTGTTCAAGGAATCCGGTTGGTTAATCCTAATCTGTAAGTTTCTTCTCTAATATATAAGTCCAAGTCAGTAGTTGGCCTTGTTAATCCTAGTCTGTAGTGTTTTATGTAATATGTATAAGTCGAAGTCTGTAGTATTCCTCTGGTGTTAATCCAAAAGATAGGTCTTGATGGCAGAAAGTTCAACCAGTAATTGATTTAAGGATAATTGAAAATGATCTTAAATGCTTTCTGTCCTCGTCTCTCATTTGCCAATTTTTACCGGAATTACTTATTTTTGTTGGAAAAGTTCATAAATAGATGTAACGATTTTGCATATCCCTTATAGATAATCCAACAATTTGTCTCCGTCTGCATGTTAACCCTAACCCTAATCAGTGTTTTTGTAAGCTATTGTATGCTTCTAAGAAAGCGTTCTTATTTAATAAGAATTTTCCTTTGTTTGCTCACAGTTATATGCTTTTATTCTATTTAGCCAGTCAGAATGGCGAATTGCTTAGCGATCTTCTTCGAATCGAACACAAGGGAAAATAATCAAACATAATCTAAAACTGATTAGGCAATTGCTTGGATCAAATCCCTGGACGTAACGCATGCGCACTTACCTGGATTTTATTAACCCTTCTCGCGGTCTTATCTGCGTCTTAGCAAAACAACAACGAAATGATCGTTTTCGTTTAAAGCGAAACAGAATGAATTCTGTCAGTTTAAAATGAACTAGCCATCCAAACGTCCGCTGATGTGATTTGAAATTACTTCTTGTAACATTCCGTAACTGAGAGCCGTTGGCCTCAATAATTGATCATGGATTTGAACGTTGTACTTAGGGCATCATACGTTCGTGAAGGAGATAATCAGTTAGTGTTTGTTACGCAAATTGACAAAAACTTGATGCATACCAAAAGATATGAAAGAAAGAAGGAAAAAAGAAGGAAAAAGAAGAAATAAATTAGAAAGAGAACGAAAGAAAGGAGTCGGAAAGAGAAAGAAGGAAAGAAAACAGATAAAGAGGAAATGAAAAAAAATGATAAAACTCAAAAAGTAAAGAAGGAAAAAGAAGGAAATAACGTAAGAAAAAAAGGTAAAAAGGTTAAGAAGGAAATAAAGTAGAAAGAAAATGAAAGAAAGGAGACAGAAAGAGAGAAGAAGAAGATGGAAAGAGGAGAAAGGAAAGAATTACAAAACTCACAAAGTAAAGAAGAAAAAAGAAGGAAGGAAAGTAAGAAAAAGAAGGAAAAAGAAGACGGAAATAAAGCAGAAAGAGAACGAAAGAAAGAAAGATGCTTTTGGTGTTTGACTTTTGCCTGCAGTTTGTGTAAGTAATAATTTATTTTGTGAATTTTTTACCGAATTGTGTGATAGCTTTTAAGATGCTGTAAAGGTTTATTTAGTGAGACTGTAACTCAACACAACCAGGTATAGGGCTTGGTTTATTTTATTTGTTTAATAGCATATCAACATTCGTAAATTGTTTAATGCCAAATATATCCTTGTAGAAGAACAGTAGTGGTAATACTTAACCTATAGCTGAGAGCTTGGGATTGTTCATAAGCTTTCGCAAAAGTATTAGTCATACAATGTAACAGCGTCCCGTCGTGGTATAATTGTTTACAAACTACTCAATTGTTAGTCCAAATGAAAATTTTCATTAACCATCAAGAATGAATAAAAAATGTATTCGGCAAAAAATAACCCCATGATTGACATGCCATAAAATCCAACCAACCAAGCTACACTCTTACACTCTTGAAATTATAGACAGACCGACGAAGAAAACACATGAACAGAAAATTTCACACAGTGCAATATCTAAACCGATATAAACCAATATATATGTATGTACATATACGTGTCTGTATACATACATGTATACATACGTGTCCGGAGTTCGAACTTGGTTACCAGGATATAGTAGTCCAGCACAATAGCCACTACGCCACAGGACTCTAGGTTCCATGTGGAGGGAGAACAGAGGCCATATTCATAGTGAGATAGATAATGGAAAAGCCTTAAGAAAGTAAAGTGTCCTTGTCTTTCCATTTTATAGATTTCAAACCAGCCGTTGGCATTTTATTGAGAAAGGCTCTTTGGCGAATAATGAAATTGATTGGTATTAGGCCAAGTTTTGGGGGATAAAATGGATTTCATCATCGACAAAATCATTTGTACAGTTCTGATCAACAAAAGAATTACACACTCATCCAATAATAAATGGATATTAGATGGGAATTATAAAAATCCAAACATCTTTATTACCTCCCTTTGTACTTCCTGTATATATATATATATATATATATATATATATATATATATCTTATTATAATGGAGATTGTGTGTTTTTCTGTCTGTAACCGAAACTATATCACTACTCAAGTCACAATTCCCTTAGTTATTGACATCACATTCTCCATGATTTTATTTTTATTTTAACCTCAATTATTAATAAAATTGTTTTACATTATTCATACTGTTAACCATATCTACATACTAACAACGTGCAATTATATTTATATATACAAGAAAATAGCGGTTTACAGTATGAACGGGAAGGCTAATTTGCATATTGATATTAAAAAATCGAATTTAATAAATATGTGCTTAGTATTATTGATTTCTATCTGTTTGGTTTTATTTTAATGAATATAAGCAAAAATCTCTTCAATGAATCGTAAATGAAATCCATTAACAAGAAAAAATAATTGTCATTTTATTCTTTACTTCCTCTTTTAACTAAATACTTAAATTAGAAAAAATAACAATGAAAGACGAGAGTGATGGAAGAGTAAGTTTCAGTTCATCTATTTTTCGATTATACTCACTCTGTTTCATATCTTTTTATCTGCATTCTTATTTAGTTTAATTAGCCTTTCTAATTTAATAACATATTTTATTACATTAAAACTTAAATACTTGCACCCTGAGGGTGCATATATATATATATAGGATGTGCGGCATTAATTCGACAGTTTCATAAAGAAAAAGTGCTTGGTAACTACAAAATCTAATGGATTGTATTGAAATTCAACAGGCACGGTCAACAAGTTTCACTCAAAATATCCGCCATTAGTGTTAATCACAGCCTCAACCCTACTCCGGAACCTGAATCAAGCTGATGTTACATTTTCCCTGGGACAGGTATCAAAAACTACCTTAACTAGTACTGGCACGGCGATTGGTATCTTTCTCAACAGCCCCAGATAAATAATAATCCATGGGATTAAGATCTGGGAAGTTCAGAGGTGAAACATTGGCACGGGTGTAATCGTAAAAATTCACCAACAACAATTTTTGACTTTTCCCACAGGTGTGGCAGGAGGCTGAATCCTGCTGCATACATACGGCCTACCATTGGCTACCCTTGTTATCCAGGACTTGTCTACAGTGTTTAGGAACTCCATCCGAGGGTCCTGCAACACGTTTTCTTACAGATCTTCGAAGAATTCTGCTGTACAACACCCTGTATATATATATATATATATATATATATATATATATATATATAATAGTTTGAATATCGCATAGGGAGAAACTGTCAGTAACCAGGTGCCCACGCTACCATAAATATATATATGTTATGGTAGCATGGGCAGGAAGTAAGCACCTGGTTACTGACAGTTTCTCCCTATGCGATATTCAAACTATATATATATATATATATATATATATATATATATATATATATATATATAATCTCAATCCATGAAGCTGTCCATATTAAGAAACATGTCAATTTAATTATCTGTATTCCTTTTATTCCAAATATTATATATACCATTCAATATAAAACATCTGGTACTAATATCAATTATATATATATATATATATATATATATATATATATATGGGAGAATATGTGCTTAATTAAAGTCAGACCTAATTTTTTGAAAGTTAATTCATTAATGGTTAATTAGGCGGGATTTAACTACTTAAATGTAAGGCTAAACAAATCGAGAAAAATCAATCTCTGAATGTACATTTCGACCTATTAGGTCTCATCAGCAGAGCTATAGATACGAAGATCGCCTCGTGTGTGACTCGAAACCCGTATGTCGAAACGACACGCAAGCATCTTACCATCACACCAAACGGAAATCGCAATCTTTCATCGCTTTGTTTAGGTATTAGTAGTACTCATATTCCTCTTTAGAGACGTATCGCACGACTTTACGCAAATGTAAACAAATCTAGCTATTTCAGCCGACAGTATTTTGGGAGAATATGTCGGCTGAAAATAGCTAGATTTGTTTACATTTGCATATATATATATATATATATATATATATATATATATATATATATTGGAAGTCCAGCGATCACAAAAATAAAAATTATTTTTTTAATTTTCTATCTAATATTTTTGTCAATACCGAAATAAATTTATATCTGAATTAAGGTATCCATGGGTGTTATAAGAAGTAACTTGGGAATACCAAATAAAATTACCATTACCATTTTACCAGTTTAAAATTAGGAAGGTATCGGTGCTGCACCCTATATATATATATATATATATATATATATATATATATATACACAAGCAAGATGTAAGACACGGTTAATTTCTAAATTGGAGTTTAAGATCTTCTCCTTCTCCTAGACTGGTTGCCTAACCAATGTTAAAATTACCAGTCTGCCCTAAAATTATCCATATCACCAAGACAATTATAAGGAACAGACTTGGACTTATACATATCACAAAGACAATTATAAGTTCATTTCAAATAATGCGCAAGCACAATTAAGAACACATTTTATGATACTTTGGTGTTCAAACATGCAGTTGAATTGATTCGAACAAATTCATATTTTCAGTGTAGATTTACGGTGAAATGAAAATGACCAACCAAAACAGACGGCTTCCTCAAAGTGAAACAAACGAGAAGAGATTACTCTTATTTATGTAGTTGATATTTAGATTACCCTTGATTTCATATTTATTTCTTAAAAAGTATCAAATTTTATGCTCTTCCAAATATCCGTTTTCATTTATATATTTTATATCTTATCAATAATGAAGAATAAGATAAATGAGGTATTTCCATTTGCCTATGTTTACTTGTAACACACAGGTGACAGTTTAACATGTAGGAGGTATATCCTCCGAGCCCTATATATATAAATAGAAGCGGCTACCCGGCGTCGCCTGGGTAGAGGAGAAAAAAGAAAAAAAAAGAGATGAGAAAAAACATTGAAACGCCGAAAATGACCGAGTAGAATTTTAATGTTATTTTATAATGCTATTTAATTTTTAAATGCATTCGATAATATCAATCAAATTTTCATCATTTTCGCTCGAAAACTAAGTTCTGGTGATAGTGAATGTATATATATATATATAAAATAAAGTTTTTTTTTATGGTGTGTTTGAAGCATTGTGCGTAATTGTAATAGAAATTTTTTTGAAGGTAGTTGACAATGCAATATATGTTGAAAACTATTTTTATTTACCTATTTTTTAAAATTTTTTCTAACATACTTAATATTTTCGGAACAAAATTCCATCTTCAGAGTTGTTAGAAGTTTTTAAAAGAACTATTAAAAACACCTAGTACTTTTAAAAACTTCTAACAACTCTGAAGATGGAATTTTGTTCCGAAAATATTAAGTATGTTAGAAAAAAGAGAAAAAAAAGAAAAGGTAAATAAAAATAGTTTTCAACATATATTGCATTGTCAACTGCCTTCAAAAAATGTATATATATATATATATATATATATATATATATATACTTTGTCGTTAATTGTTTTAGTTTCTTCCGGACATACACATATACACAACTGCCCTTTATATATAATAATATATAGAAGATATTTGTCTTATCTCTTAAATTATATTGTTTATTTTATTTTTGTTTAAGCTATGTTTTCGTTTCCTTTTCACGCTTGTCATCACTGGTATACCTTTCAAAGACCCAAACCATTTAACTTTCCAACCGCATTTTGATAAGGCACTTAATTCTTTCCCTCTCATAATCTACGTCAATTTTTTTTTCTTTCTTTACTTTTTTCTCACTTGATTTCATTTATTCGTTCCTCAATTGATCCTTGTGCGTCGCTTTTTAACTCTGCATCTCCATCTTCTTCATACTCGTTCTCCAATGTGTGTTATCTCTCTCTCTCTCTCTATCTATCTATCTATCACACACACACTCACACACACTCTACTATCTTCTCTTCTCTTTCTATCCTTTCGCTTTCTTTCTCTGTTTCTCTCACCCTCTTTCTCAATTCTCTCTCTCTCTCTGCTCTTTTCTTTCTATCCTTTTCTTTCTTTCTATGTTTCGCTGTTTCTCTCACTCTCCTCCTAAAATGTTATCTCTCTCTCTCTTTCTCTTTCTCTCTCTCTCTCTCTCTCTCTCTCTACTCTCTTCCCTTTTCTTCTCTTTTTATCCCTTTTCTTTCTTTCTCTGTTTCTCGGTTTCTCTCACTCTCCTTCTCAAGTCCCCTCATCTCTCTCTCTCTCTCTCTCTCTCTCTCTCTCTCTCTCTCTCTCTCTCTACGACAATCACTTCCTAATCTGATCAGCTGCTTGACAAGTCCACAAGTTGTCCGGCCATCCAATCGATCACCAACTCCGGTCAGGTCATTGAATCGCAGTTGATAAGCCTTTTGCACAGGCAACTGCACAATATCCCATGCAATCAATCAGCTGGCCAATCACGTGACCAAAAACCACGTGACACATTCTCACCTTCATCTTGTTCTGCCCCCCTTTTTCTTTTGTCCCGCGCGATTCCGTTCATTTATTTGTCCACGTTCCCTTAACGATTGGCCCGATCCAATGCAGATATCGCATTTTGATAATTAACGCACAACTTTGTCTAATGAATTAGAATAATATCATGCACATGTCATTAAAATGTTCATTATCATGCACCTTATCTCAAAATCAAGCTGGCCATCTATCGCCATCTATCGTTATATACCAAGACACGCTTAATAATTCTTAGATGTTAGGGAGATAGAGAAAGATAGGTTTATTCTCTTTGTTTAATGGCATATCAACAGTGAAGGATTATTTAATGCCAAACTCATCCTTACAGGAGAAAAATAGTTGTACTATTTATCCCACACCAGGGAGAATGAATGGGTTCGAACTCGTGTACATCGAAGTCGCAGTACAGCACTTTAGCTACTACGTCACGGGAACACCTAGAGATGAAGAGAGGTACATAGTGTATGAATGATCTGTTAAGGTATAGCCACACTGATGAAAGGTGAAACCTCTAAACACGTGACTGTGGATTACTTATTTATTATATATTACTCCCACTTTGGTTGAGTTCTCTTAATAGGGATTTAATTGCAAATTAACCGTTCTGGTTTCTAGCTAACCCTCGCTTTGTTTACAAATGTTTGAGGACTCTAGTGAATTAATTTCTGCTTAGAAATGTAGCAATTAAATATTTTCCTATATTTGACAGCTGCCTCTGGCCGCACGGGTTAAAGGGCTTGGCGAACGAAAGTTCATTCGGGTCTCAAACCTGGCCAGGGGTAGCTGATAAGGTATATCCACACCGATGAAAGGTGGAACCTCGAAACACGTGTCTGTGGATTACTTATATATATATATATATATATATATATATATATATATATATATATATAGGAAGCACGTGGTGTAATGGTTAAAGTCATGGAAAATGGACTCGTCGCCGTGAGTTCACATCCTGGATGTGGTAATTGCATTTCACTTAGCGCTAATACCCTTGGGAAAGGTATGAATCCTACTCTCCCTCCAGCTATGGGTAAATAGCAGAGCAGACTGGGTTCTTTAACCAAGGTTAGGTAACCAGTCTAGGAGAAGGAACACTCTGAATTCAAACCTGTTAAACTCCGCTTAAGAAATTGACCTTGTGTCGTATCCTGTTCATGCGGGGGAGTTGGTAAATATATATATATATATATATATATAGGCAGAGACTCTATGGCGATAACGATACGATCACTGAATGACACCGAAGTTTTAAAAAAACAAAAACAATTGACATATTTTGACTGATCGTGGGAGATATATATATATATATATATATATATATATATATATATATATATATATATATATATATATATATGAGAGAGAGAGAGAGAGTAAACCGTCTATTGGGATCGTAATTATGCCTTTATTCGGTACGTCTGAAAAACTATTTGCTTTGTTTATTGGTTAAATGTTATACAAGAAAATCGAACGAAAATTGCACTGACATTCATTCGGTGATTTGAATCGATTGACAAAAAACGAATACTTCAGTTTATAATGATCATGTTGATAATGGACAAATTAGCTGGATGCTCTGTCCCAATATTAGAAAGAAGGAATTTATTGAGTTTATCTTAGGTTGGCACAAGGCCAAAAGAATATGAAAATACTCACAACATGTAGATAACTTATCGGTATTTCTGAGATGAGTCTTGATATGAATAATTTTGATATTTCGGACTGTTTTCCTCATCTTTATTGTGTATAAATACAATATTTAGGTCATTGTAACCTCGGGCGCTGTGAGGGTTTTTTTCTTAATTAACTTAAAATAGAATAAGGTAACTGAAAAAGAAAAAAAAAAAAAGAAAAAAAAACCCACACAGATTGTCTTGATACACTATATAGATGAGGACAACAGTCCGAAATAACAAAATTATTCATGTTGATAATTGTATGTACACATATATTGTTAAACTACGGTTGGTACACATCCTAATATATAGAAAGAAATTGAATAACTTATATGATTTTAAAGCTATTTTCTAGATAGATTAGATAGATAGATAGATAGATAGATAGAGAGAGAGAGAGAGAGAGAGAGAGAGAGAGAGAGAGAGAGAGAGAGAGAGAGAGAGAGAGGAGAGAGAGGGAGGGCGGGTTGAGGAAAATGCAGAGGAGATGAGAAAAACACAGACAGACTCAGAGACAGAAAAAGACAGAGAGAAATAAAGTGTAAGAAAGAGAAATAAAAGACAGAAAGAGAGAGAGAGAGAGAGAGAGAGAGAGGGGGGGGAAGAGAGGAGAGCGAGAGAAAGCGAGAGAGTGAAAAGTAAAAGAAAAAGAGACAGAAAGAAAGAAAAGTAACGAAGAAAAGAACAAAGAAAAAGAGAGAAAGAGAGAAAGAAAGAAAAATAGAATGTGGTTAAGCATTAGCAAATTAGTTTTTCAAATGCATTGCACTGAATAACGAGTTCGATTCTCTCTGGATGTAGCGAACGATCGGGTAAATATCTATTTTTATACAGCCCTATCAGCTGCGGATTTAGAAGACACCGACATCTCTGCAAAGGTGTAAGACTCCCCCAAAGAGGCCACCTATTGGCCGTGGGTGGCGACCCGGGATGTTTTAGGATGGAACACTGGTGACTGAGCAGTCCATGACAAGCAACATTCCATTTTGGTCCTTACTTAGACTAGACGGTCAGTCGGAGAGGCCCCCACTGATTATCAAGCCTTAGCACCTACATGATTGTTCCAACACTACATGGTAACCCTACAACCATTTTTATCATATATGTGCTAGAAGGCGGTGCCTGAGGTCCTTCATATCCTGAGTATGCGTTAAAATTTAACTGATAGTGAGGTTCCAGTTCTGGGGGTTTGGGGAATGTGGAACATCCCTTCATCACCACTGCTCCCAGGTCCACCCTGATTTGGAATAGTGACACATGTTAGGGACCAATCTCTGGGTTAAATAAAAAATGTGATTATAAGAAAATTGCACCATATGACCTTTAGGCACCCCTTTTGCGATCTCGATTCTTGGGGATATTTTTTCCATTTACACCGTCAAAATCCGGTTAATTGTTAACTGACGATTTTTAGATTTTTGAAAAGATGATAAAACTAACCGCTAACCCTAACCCCTAATCATAACCCTAAACCCTAACAAACAACCGGATGTTGACGGTGTAAATGAAATAAGTGTCCTTGTGAGTCGAGATCGCGGAAGGGGTGCCTAAAGGTCATATGGTCCAAAAAATTGAGTACCTATCAAGAATGAGCTTATTTGTAAGTATTAAATGAGGTTAATATGCTGTAAAACAAAACTAAACAGACTAAACCCATTTTTGTTACGACTCTAATAATTCAAAGTGAAAAAATACTAATAGCTTCATTGTGAGAACGAGATTGTTCTTCTATTTGTCTTGCGACGCTCAAACACCGAAGCTTATAACATTTGATATATTATTAACAATACTGTTTTAAGCTGATGTAAGGAATTGTAAAAAATGATATTTTAAAATTACGCATCGAGTCAGTTTCAATTAGGATCCAAGAACATAAGCGCCAACCAAATGGACACATTTTATTATTCATGACGTTTTAATAAATAACTTTTTCCCATCTGTGGCAAATCTCTTATATTATAAAAGAACTGAGAACATTAGTACAATATATATATATATATATATATATATATATATATATATATATATATATAATGCCATTAAAATGAGGAAATAAATCCTACAGTATGTGGAGAAATGTAGACAACCACGGGTGTTACATGGATGAATATAATATATATATATATATATATATATATATATATTATACACAAAACATACCATCAGTTTCCGACCTGAAGATGGCAATCGACTTGCGGAAAGCGATCGTAGAGACATCTTTGGTTGACTGCTATACCAGTTCCACCCTGACACCAAAATGATGGCCAGAAAATTAGAAAGGATCGAACAAAACCCCGGCCGGCAAGAATCGTCAGTACAGTTTAACACAACACACACACACACATATATATATATATATAAATATATAAATATATATATATGTATATATGTATACATATAGAATATATGTATGTACTTATATATTTGGGAATAAAAAGGCCTTAAGTACCATGGGTATCGTGATTATGGACCATTTCCACTCGCGAGTGTGTTCACGAGCTTCCTCAGATCATGATATATTTTATTAATATGTACTTATATATATATATATGTATATATGAAGTGGTCAAACAATGTGTTTGAAATGGCGAAGGCCGACTATTTGTGGGAGATTATGTGCTTAATTAAAGTCATACCTAATTTGTTAATTAATTAATTATAATTAAATGAATTAGGCGTGCATATCGGTTTAAATGTAATGTATATATATAAATATATACCTGTCAATTGTATACTTTTATCTATATATCTATCAATCTCTCTCTCTCTGACTCTCTCTGCCTCTGTCTCTCTCTCTCTCTATATATATATATAGGTAAAAGTATACAATTGATGGTTATATATATATATATATATATATATATATATATATATATATCCCTAGATGAGTTACAAAGTTAGTTGGTATTAAAATGATTCTAAGTTGGACCTTTTTTCCAACAACAGAAAGTTGTTCAAATCCGCATTAAGGGCCCAACGTTCGATATCATTGAACAGAGCAATATAATTGGTAAAGAAAAAGCTTAAAAATCGGTTATTTGTGGTTATAGATCTATTTCTACCCACAGGTATATACTGATAACTGTCGGTAGAAATAGATCTATAACCGTAAAATGTCCGATTTTTTTGTCCTTTCTTAGAGAGAGAGAGAGAGAGAGAGAGAGAGAGAGAGAGAGAGAGAGAGAGAGAGAGAGAGAGAGAGAGGAAAACAATAAAACAATAAAAATAGATACTACAACAAAACAGTCTAGTATAGAGTGCGTGCCTTCGTACATTCAAATGTTTACCTAATGGTGTTTATAGACGAGGAGGTTTCTCTACACAATTCACTGATCAACTAAGAACAAAAAACACAAGAACCAGAAAAAGAGTTACTAAAACAGAATAAAAAACAAAACACATTTGCCAACAACAGACTTTTTCTAAGTACGTAATTCTTGTTTATCGTCTAGGTATATTTTTTTATATATAGGAAGCCGAATACTTTCTTCTTTTTTTTCTATCTTTCGTTTATTGTCATCCTTTAGAATTGTCAACAACTATTCGGTTCCATCCAAGAGATTCCGGTAATTCCAGACCGCAATTACCATCTAGTGATGTACATCGGTCAGACGGGAAAGATCTCCAAGTTCTAATATTCAATCATATAATTTACATTAAAATTACCTATTGATTCGATTATAGATTACTCGACTTTTTTATCATTATTACTAATATAAAAAAATATGTTCTTTTTATTTCTATTACTTTTTTCTTGTCTAGTGTTGACTTGTGGCTAATTTGTATTTGCAGCTACGGGGCAATTTCTATTTCAAAGTGCACTGATTGTGTAGGTAGTACAATACACAGGGTGCGCCAGATGTAATAGATAGCCTCGTAGGAAATGGACACGGCAACACGAGTTCAAATCCTGAACGAGGCTTGAATTTCACAAGCTATAATTCACTTGGGAAAATTATGCTTTCAACTATTCTGTCTTAAGCTATAGGTAAATAGTAAGGCAGATTTGGCTCTTTAATTTTGGTATGGTAACCAGTCCATGGAAGGAAAGAAGTCTGGATTCAAAGCTGTTTAAATCCGCTTAAAATTTGACATTGTGTCATATGCTTACGCAGAGGACTTCGTAAACGCATGTTTAATACTAGTTTATTTTTCAAATGTATAAAAATTATGTTTTTATATTTTATGTTTTTGTATGAAGATATTGATTTTTTTCTATATATAATATTTTTGATCCTTATACGACCGTTATCATCTTGCAACACCATCTGGTTAAAAATAAAATCATCCATTATGAAATGCAAAATGTAAATCCTGATTATCTGGTATGGCTTATCCACCAAATTCGTATTTCTTATGAGTGTCGTCACCTCAGCTAAATAATAGACCATTCTGTTTTTGTTACAAAGAAAGAAAGGGAAGCAAAAGGATATGCTCCACAGAAAATATTTATAAGAAAGAAAGAAAGAAAGAAAGAGAGTAGATAGTAAGATAATATGTTTCAATCGAACACAATAAAAAGATGAAAAGAAGAAAGAAAAAGGAGAGGGAGTTAAATCCAGATAATTTACTTTGTATATACTGACCTATTTGCAATAGCTCTTAAGTAAATATAACAAACTTTGTAATAATTAGATTATCATATTGTGATATATGCTCAGGTTTGCTATTGTTTTATGATTTATGTTTTTTTTGAAAAGATTTAACGCAAAACAAAAACAACAGAAAAAAAAAAACAAAAATAAAACCCAACAAAACAAATGGTGGTGGTGTAAAAATTAAACTTTGAAATATATTGTCTGAGGTGGGTGGCAGTTAAAATTCAATGTCAGAGGTTTTGTATCATAAGTAAGCAAAATCATCAAATTTAATAAAGGAGTAAAAAAAAGATAAAACGATTTGAAATGGAAACTCACTTTTATTCCCCTCAAACAAAATGTTGCGTGCATCTATTATTTATTAATAAATATTTATTTTGAATATTTTATACATAGATTTTACTAAGAATTGCAGGTATTTATTTATTTGTAAACTTTTTAATCAACCTCTTTTACTGAAAGAATTATTCTTTCTTGTTTGGAAATAAATTTCTCGTAAATTCTCCACGTTAGATAACTTTAAATATAAATTGAAATAAATTAAACTATATATAAAAAATATTATATAATACCGGATACTTGTTAATAAAAGGTGTTTCAAAAACAATAAGAGGTGTCTAAGTTTCCATACTCAAATTATGAGTGTATATAATACAATGTTGTTCTTTATTATATGTATTGGCAATTTAGGGCAACGTACGCAGTGACGTAGTTTCGGGTACAACATACAGACACATAATTCCATTATCAATATATTTGGGGGGGGTTATGACAGGAAGTATTCTCCGTAATTATGAGGTCCATGGAGTTTTAGAAAAAAATTCGAAAGTCCCGTGACAAATTAAATCTTTGAACTATTGATGTAGAATAATAATGGAAAAGGAGTTTGAACCTTGCAGAAAAAAAAATCTTGGAAAATCTTGGATTGATTTTAAATTAGGAATAATTATGACAAGAGGTATTCTCCGTAATTATGTAGTCCATGGATTTTGGAAAATGTTTGGAAAATCCCATGACAAACTAAATCTTAGAACTATTGACGGAGAATAATAATGGAAAAGAAGTTTGAACTTTGCAAAAAAAAGAATAAATCTTGGAAAATATTAGATTGATTTTAAATTACTAATAATTATGACAGGAAGTATTCTCCGTAATTATGAGGTCCATGGATTTTCAAAAATGTTTGGAAACATGGAGAAGTCCCATGACAAAGTAAATCTTAGAATTGATGGAGTATAATACTGAAAAAGGAATTTGAACCTTGCAGAAGAAGAAGCAAAAAAAAAGGTTGGCAAATATTGGATTGATTTGAAATTTCCGATGTTTTTCGAAATGTTCACTCACCCATTTCGTTCTTTCCACTTGGCCAATGATTTAGCGCGATAATGTGACACTTACCTAAAAAGAAAAAAAAATAGAAGATACATTTGTCAAGAAAAATGATATATGTATTCGAAAACATTGGAAAGCAATAAAAGATAATATGAACATGCATCATAGTTTTTATAAAAGTAAAATAAAATGAATAGATAAAATAAAATATACATTCAAAGTGAAGGTGTACATTATTTATCTTATAGGTACATAAATAAAGATACAAAAAAAAATTCACATTGCATACAGGCATTACTACAGGATATATATATGTGTGTGTGTGTGTGTGTGTGTGTGTAAGTGAGTTGAAAAATGGTAATGATTCCGACAATTATGTTGAAAGATAGATGAAAGAAAATGTTTTATGGATAAAAAATATTTATTGAAATGCCGACACGTGTTTCAACCAAGAGTCTGTTTTTGTATACATTATATTCTATTTATTATCATGCTAAATATAAACTAAAATAATTATAATAAAAGAAAAGAGTCAGTTATGGGATTGGGTGTCAGTTAAACTGTGAGACGTCCTAATGTAAGCACCGACCGACTTTACCCCTCGCATGTGGTTGAGAATTCTAGCTAGAAAGTTCTGGTTGTAAAGTTAATATATATATATATATATATATATATATATATATATATATATATATACTAGCAAATATATGCACCCTCCGGGTGCAAGTATTTAAGTTTTAATGTAATAAAATATTATATTGAATTAGAAAGGCTAATGAAACTAAATAGGAATGCAGATAAATATATTTGAAACAGAGAGGGGATGTATAATCGAAAAATATAACAACTAAAACTTACACTTCCATCACTCTCATCTTTCATTGTTATTTTTTTCTAATTTAATTATTTAGTTAAAAGAGGAAGTAAAGAATAAAATGACAGTTATTTTTTCTTGTTAATGGATTTGATTTAAGATTCATTGAAGAGATTTTTGATTATATTCATTAAGATAAAACCAAACAGTTAGAAATCAATAATACTAAGCATATATTTATTAAAATCATATTTTTAATATCAATATGCAAATTAGCCTTCCCGTTCACACTGTAAACTATTATTTTATTGTATATATAAATATAATTGCATGTTGTTAGTATGTAGATATGGTTAACAATATTAATAATGTAAAACAATTTTATTAATAATTGAGTTTAAAATAAAAATACACTCATGGAGAATGCGATGTCAATAACTAAGGGAATTGTGACATAAGTAGTAATATAGTTTCGGTTACAGACAGAAAAACACACAATCTCCATTATAATAAGATATATATATATATATATATAAATAAAAATCTTTATATATGTATAAATAAAAATCTTTATATATATATATATATATATATATAATTATGTGTACTTTCACACAGACGCTGGTGTTGAAAATGCCTCTAGCTTCTTGGTTGTATTTACGATCTGTCGGAACCTGTCAAATGCAGTAATAGTGTTACATAGTTGATGATATCCTGGAGGATCATTTTAGATCAATAATCACAACAGAGAGGAAGGGATCACCGATTAAAGAAGTAATCGCTTTTACTGTAGTCGTGTCTGTTGCACATCATCCTCTGTGGACAGTTACAAACTATTACGATTGACCTGTCACACCTGTGTGTGGCCAAGACAGTGAGACGGCTGTCCATATAGAATATATATATATATATATATATATATATATATATATGGTACAGGCAATATATTGAGGGTTATCATAGTGATCACCACGATGTCAATGGATGGAAGACTAAGGAGGAATGAAAGGAATAGAAAAAATGTTATTGATAAAACAAGGGCCCTTTCGTCCGGTGCTTTTTAAGTTTTACACCCGGAATCGATTAAAAGTCAACTTTTAAATTAATTACGACTTGAATGGATATGGAATAAAGACTAAGGAATAAGGAATAGGTTTGAGAAGAGGTGGGTGGGGCGAAAATAAAACTAAGAAAACCCCCATCAAGTCACACCAGACCCAAGCTGCTCACCCAATAAAATAAGTGAGTGCTTAGACCTAATTTGTCTGAACAAGATAGGACGAGGAAAGAAAATTGAAAAAGCTTCAAGGGCATTTAAATGCTGCTTCATCCTAGCCTTGTGCAGAATGGAAAAATGAAGATCACTATAGTTGAATCGGCAAGTATTTATATTAATTAAGTGTTCACAGATCGTGGACACGGGACATTGTAAATGCCCGGATGTTGTGTGTCTACGATCACGTATTCCTCGGGGCACGTGCTGACTCACTCTAACAGCCAATCTTTGAATTGTACGTCCAATATATATGGCCCCACACCAGCATGTATAGTTGTAAACTAATAAACTTTGATTAAGATAATCCAATTGACGGCTAAGTAAAGGATGATTCTATTTGGGATCATCGAAATCTCACTGTACATATATAGTGTATGCACTTGTAGGTGCAAACTTATAGATTCATACAAGTATTTCTATAAATCCCTAAAGAGAGCTCAATGTATAATAACTAATAAATTGTTTATATACAGAACAATATTACATTTAAAAGAAAGAAAAACTTGACAAACCGTCTTTAGACTATAATAACTTTTTTTTCGACCAGAAACTAAAAGTTTTGTCTCTTCAGAAAGGTTTTACAAAATAGCTATTTTTGTAAAATCTATATGAATTTTTTTTTTTTATCTATCTCATTTTGAGTTTCTGGTAGGAATGAATTCATTATAGACTAATGAGGGTTTATTAAGTTTATCTTTCTTTGAATTATATATATATATATATATATATATATAAGAAAGAGAGAGAGAGAAAGAGAGAGAGAGAGAGAGAGAGAGAGAGAGAGAGTCTTATAATTTGCTTGAAGCATCATGGTTTGTCGATTGCTTTTGAGGGCTACCACGATACAAGTGTAAAGTGAAATGATGTTGTTCATTTACCATTGATTTATTTTTTAAAAATATTTTGGAATGAAATACACACAATCACAAACTACAAAAAAAAGTAGACTGATTCTAGATGCTCCGTGCTTACACAAATCTTCTGACGAAGAGATTTTTCATTCTGTAATATTAGGAAAATAAATCCGAGGTAAATGAACAATGTCATAATTACTTCGTTTTTCTTACACCTGCATTGTGAGCGATTTTCAATTTCTCCAGTCTTTTTTACAAACCCTTGGAGACCGTTGCAAGTGCACCAATTACAATTGGTATTACATTTACCTTCATGTTCCACAGTGTTTTCAGTTCTCTGGCATGGTTCAAGTATTTGTCTATCTTTCCATTTTTTTTCATTTTCACTCTAAGGTCCGCTTGGACAGCACAATCCACTAGATAACAAGTTCTCTTGTTGTTAAGTAACACGAGGTCTAGTCTTCTGGTCGGGATTAGGAGATCTGACTCTATCTCTTTATTATTATTATTAATAATATTATTTACTCCTTTTGAGTTTTCACATCAGTGTTAGCTGATGGTCTTTCACTGGAGTCTGAGTGACAGCAAGTCTCCTCAGGTCTCCAGGACTCTTCTGAGTATTCTGGCAGATTGCAGCAGTGCAGTGTTCGGAATGGTTTCAATCCTTCCTCTGATTTCCAAACTTTCCAAACCCTTTTCCAATCCTTT
>CM042158.1:3561406-3568906 GCA_023376005.1 Doryteuthis pealeii | reverse complement strand
CTTTCTGACTCACCCACGTATATATATATATATATATATATATATATATATATATATATGGGAATGATATTTATGAGTTCGTTCATACTTTTCCGGCAGTGTCCAGCATGCCTTGTTCACCTTTCTTCGACAAACTAAACTCCGTAGAATCTACCATAAAAGTCACCTTTGAAAGTGATTCCAACAACACTTTACCATTCCTCGACACCCTACGAATTTGATGGTTTGTATGATTGGTGGTAAGTGAATGCACATCTGCATTTTTGTTGGATGCAACTTCTAGATGTCTTTAAACTAGCTTGCACCTCCTTGTATGGATTTCCTCAAGCATTTTCTTCAAGCACATTATGTCAATTCTCCAGGACACTCCACAATATTCTAGCCAATCTCAATAGATGACCTCACTAAATGTATTCTTCGTCAATGAATAGAATAGCCATACACGCAAATTTTATGCAACAATATAAGTCACATGGCGACACTTTACAGGGAGACAGTATTTCAAAGAATTTATCGAGTATACCTTGCTGGGTAAGGGGAGATAAGCACTACTAAGACACTTTTGTCTAGATAAATGCTATTAACTATTGGAAGGACAGTCTATTAGGTCATAAATAATTTGATTTGATTTTGACGCTGATGTAGTTAATTTTGTAACTTGATATGAACAATGTAGATATTGAGTAAAGATAGTCGACTCACTTTATTACAGCCTTGCATAAAATAATGTCATAATTCATACAGTCGTTCATTATTGCTTTATTAGCCGCTTGTTTATATTCAGAAGAGTCATCTCCGTCATCGTTCGGGAATTTCTGACGTTTTTATGCTCGGATCTAATTTATTCCACAATTGCATTTTCACAATCTCCATTGTCATTCCATCGATGTAGTTAGATAAGAACACCAAACGCCTGAAAGGGTTCATTACTTTGAAATGAACCTTAAATCTAATCAGTAATGTCCTCACGTCTCATCACTTTGTGTTTATTAACCCAACCACTTGGTTGGTTGGTTGGTTGATTAGTTGTATTTAACTGCATGTCAACCCTTGTTGGGTTATTTCATGCCAAAGAAATTTTGTTTTATACATTCTTGTTGGTATTTATTTTTTTTAAACCCATTTTTTTCAACCCAATCACATTTATCGTTGGGTGGTTAGTTGGTTGGTTGGTTGTTTTTTACGGTATATCAACCCTTGTTAGGTTATTTCATGCCGAAGAAATTTTGTTTCATTCATTGTTGTTTGGTATTCATTTTTTTAAAACTCATTTGGTTTCGTTTTTTTACGGCATATCAACCTCAGTGGGTCATTTAATGCCGATAAAGTTTTGAAATAAATTCATTCTTAATGGATACACAATTATTTTATAAATACATTTTTCTATTTAACCCATAGATGGGTTTAAACTCATTTGTTTAATCATATTATTTCAACCCAACCACATTTTGGTTGGGTGGTTAGTTGGTTGGTTGGTTTTTACGGTAGGTCAACTCTTGTTGGGTTATTTTATGCGAATAAATTTTGTTTTGTTCATTCTTGTTGGGCATTCAATCTTTTTTTATGAAATTCAGTTTTAGACATATTTTGAAACACATATTTCCCTATTTAACCCATTGATGGCACGCTAACAGCTACTCGGGACAAATCCGGGACATAGTGGACTTGGGAACAATGGCGATGAATAGGTACTCCACACTCTCCACAGCTTCAGAATTGGAATCTCGACACTAGATGTAGTTTAATATCATACGCAACATTTTTTAAAGAGTTTTAATTTGTCATAAATTAAAACTCTTTAAAAATGTTGCGTATGATATTAAACTACATCTAGTGGTGAGATTCCCTAGGAGAAAGAAAACTCTGAATTCAAACCTGTTAAACTCCGTATAATATATATATAATATATATATATATATATATATATATATATATATATATATAATATATAATTAATGCCAAAAATGAACCAACGAATATAATAAAAATTGAATGGAATGAATAGAATAAATGAATATATATATAATTATATATATTATATATATATATATATATATATATATAATTAATGCCAAAAAATGAACCAACGAATATATTAAAAAATGAACGGAATGAATAGAGTAATTGAAAAATATATTTTCCGGGAGACCTCTCCCAAATGAAAATGATAATAATGATAACTTTTGAGAAAGGTAATTATTAGAAAAAACCCTTTTTCCCCATTCTATGGGACTCTTTATCGAAGCATTGAATTAATCATCATATAAAATATTGGAAAGGATAATATAATGTCTTACCTTTGTAAAGGTGTGTTTAGAAGTAACCTTTGTAAAGTTATGTATGTGAAGTAATTCGAATTTTTTCTGTCTAATCTTGTCTATCCTATTTCCGTTGCAATTGGCAACATTCTAACCTTATGAACTTAAGATAAAAGTGATCAACTGAAATATTTTTGAATAGATTTTTACAGTTTTAAAAATAAAATATAAAAAATAATAAAATATTATAATAAAATAAGTAAAATTATTTATTAGAAAAATGTATGGATTATTTATTCAAACGTAAGGAAGATGTCTTCTCTGGACTTTTGGATTATATATATATATATATATATATAATATATATGAGTATGAAAAGGTGGAATGAAAACATCACACAAGACGAATTAACTTACTCGAAAGGGGATGGGTATTAAAAAATGTGACGGTTGGAATTCAAAAGATTTTTAGAAAAGGAATTTTTATGATTAATTATTTTTTATGTTCTGTATTTCATAAATGATTAATTATTTATTATGTTTTGTTTTTTATATATAAAGTAAAAAAGTTATGGACGGAATTTTTTATTATTTTAGATAATGTGAAGCATTTGGATCTAATGTAAGGTTTTTATTTTCAAAACCGAATTCAAATCAAAGAAAACGAAAAAGATTATATTTATAAATGAAAACAATAAACCTAAATTCTATTTTAATGGGAAGTAAATAACAGAAAAAGTAGTGTGAAGGGGAGTAAGTTAATTCGTCTTGTTGCCAACATCTCAAAATCCGCTACAATTTTGAGTTCACCGACAAAAAAGGTATACATATCGGCATGACCGATAAAAATATGGCGCGAATGCCCACATTGGTGAATAATGTAACAACTTTCGTTCGTTTTTGCAGAATTAAGGTTTTTTGTTTTTGTGAACTGATTTGACATTTTTCTCCGACCCAAACACCACGGAGTGAATGAGCTCTGATGATGATTTTTGTAAAATTGAAATATTGATCAGTATCAGCTATGATTATATTATAAATTATTTTCCTTTTAACAGCACTGTATGATGTTTTCATTCCACCTTTTCCTACTCATACTGTCGGATTCATTTCCTTTCTTTAACTTATATATATATATATATATATATATATATATATATATATATATATATCGTTCTAGCAATTACGCAAGTGTTTCTGTTTGAAGTTAGTTTCATTGGCATAAACTCCTAAGTGATTTTTACAAAAGAACCTTTTAATCTCCTGCTGATTTCGACACTGGAATTTTCTTTCCCCAGAGCCATAAAACATTTGCTGTCAACGTCACGGCCCCCTTCAGCATTATCACACGAATTGCCTGATGCTAATTCAACCTTGTTAACAGCCACTCCATTCTCTGTTATGTATACTTGGCCTTTTGCAATCCAAATCCGCATCTCATCGTGAATTATTCGTCAGTTCAGGGATGGCTCCGAGGCCAAAACCTGTTGTGTTGCAGATTGCTGTTATTGGTGGGTTTTCTGCAGCCACTAAACAATCGCCTCAAAGTGAGAACTGATCGGAGGGTGGACATGGGGGTCTGCTTCAATGTCCTTCTAAAACAGTTGTATGAAAAAGAAATACTCGAATCAGAAAAATGAGCATAGCGTTTACCCAATGTCAGGGAAAAAAATTGTTAGTTATGGAAATTTGCCGCCGGCGGGAAGACAAAAAAAATTTATAAGTACCGTTGACAAAACACTTGTGGTGTAGTTAGAGAAATCCCGCGTTTATTTTCTTTCTTAGTTTTAAATTTCTTCATGTCTCCTAGTTTTATTCTCAGCTTCACTGTCTTTTGTAGCCATTTCTAGCTTCTCTTCTAGATCTCTTCCTCTTTTTTATTCCTCGGTTAAGTATGTGGTCTGGCTTTTTTTCCCGTTCTGTTTGGCCTACGGCTCTTGCATTACAATTTCAATTATTATTACCCGTGGCGTAGTGGCTAACATGCTTGGCTGCGATGTCACAGTCAGCGGGTTCGATCCCTAGTCGTGCTATTACGTTTACTTTTGGACTAATACCCTTGGGAAAGGTATAAACCAATTCAAACCCTACTTTTAGATAATAATTGTTTAATATAAGTGCAAAATAGAACACGAAAAAGTTTTTTCTGCGATACACTAAGTAGAGGCGTGATGTGTCAAATGGACACGGTGACTCGAGTTCAAATACTGGTCGAGGCTTTTTGCATTTCATATAACGTTAATACTCTTAAGTGAATCCAAGTATTTTTGAGATTTTTTGTCATATAAGGTGTGTGATGGATCCCCGCTCCTACTTATAGACTAGGCCGGAATTATGTGATCTAACTCTTGGCCAATCACTGGCAGTACTATGAGGTTTATACAATATATACAAGAGAAATCCTTCTACCCTAAAAGTGACTTAACTAACTCAAACGTGTTGTGCACTTGCGTCCTCACCGCACGAATCCCAATCAAAAGTGTCATGGTGGAACCCCCACATCCGGGTTCCCATCAGCCCTCTACTGTATACTCAAAAGGAGTAACTCTATTTTCGTTCGGTCAGGAATAGCTCATCTACAGAAAGCAATGTGAATATACGCATAAGAAAAGCTTGGACTGCTATAGACATTTTATCGATCATACATAAGAATTCAGCAAATCTGATGCCTTATCACTTCTACTGTATGGTCGGGGAAAAGGCTTAATAATGCCTGTTGTTTTAGACAAATCCTGGAAGCAGCAACCCATAAACCCCAGCTGTATGGCCACTTACCTTCTATCCCACAAACTATCAGAGAAAGACGAATGCAGGCAGATCACTATTGGAAAAAAATCATAAGGAATATTCTCATCTGGACACCTATACATGGACACACCAGAGTTGAGTGACCAAGAAAAGTTACGTTGATCAGATCTGTGCGGAAACACGTGTAAGTAAAATTGATTAAAATATCCTATATTATCCATTCTATACTTTCTTTACTTTATTCATTTTTTCAAAATACCGTCGGATACACTTCCAGTTTCATTATATATATATATATATATATATATATCTTTGCATTTTTTACTATTCAATTTCCAACTCACCTATCTTATTATTGCGGACACTATACATTGGACTTCAAAACTAAGTTTTCAAGATATAAAAAAATACAATGTTGATAAACATAAATTTGTTTATTATGATTTAGTCCGGACATCTGGTCTTTGAAAGCACGAATTGAAAATAGGTGGTAGCGGAAATAATAAAAAAAAAAAAAAACAGACCTTCCACAAGAGAAAAAGAAGAAAAACAAGACGTGAGATATAATTTATAAGAAATAAGATTTTTAGATGTGGGAAGTGAATTTGTAATGATGTTCTTTTAGTAAAGCCACTTTAGATTGGTCAATGGGTGATATTGAGATCGGCTTCTGAATGAAAAGATTCTTCAGAAGGCTTGATATTATTTTTGTCATGAGGGAAAAGAACCATTAGAGTGGAATTAAATAAAAATCTGTATAACAATATCGAACCACAAAGAAGACGTATATAATGTAGACGTTGAAACTAAAAGCAACAAACAGAAAACAATCATAACATCTTCTACGTATCGACTAAGTACAACGGGTGTCATAAAAATGCCGAGATTGAAGCTGTATTAGCCAAGATAGAAATGAACAATGAAAGGAACGTTACTCTTTTCAGAATAGAAGGGGTGTTAAAAAATACCAAGTTTAAAGCTCTATATATAGCCAAAGATAGTTGTGTCTATCTACTCTGAAGAGGGGTGAAACGCCGAAACACGTGTCTGTGTATGACTTACATATATATATATGAAAACACCATACAATCCTGTTAAAGAGAAAACAATTTATTACATAATCATAGCTGATATTGATCAATATTTCGATTTTTCAAAAATCTTCTTCAGAGCCCGTTTAATCCGTGGTGTTTGTGATCGGAGATAAGAGTCAAATAATGTAATAACTTTCGTTCTCTTTTTTGCAAAATCAAGGTTTTTTTGTTTTGAATTCATTTGACTCTTATCTCCGATCACAAACACCACGGAGTAAACGGGCTCTGAAGAAGATTTTTGTAAAATCGAAATATTGATCAATATCAGATATGATTATGTTATAAATTGTTTTCTCTTTAACAGGATTGTGTGGTGTTTTCATTCCACCTTGTTCATTCTCATACTGTCGGATTCATTTCCTTTGTTTTAACTTATAATAATATATATATAATATATATATATATATATATATATTTACGCAACTTCGAAAAAAAGAATCTAATAAATACTTTATAAATTTGTAAAACAATCAATGAATTTAAAACATTAATGAGAGAATAAAAGTAAAATAAATATCAAGATAAATACATGCTTTTCTTATTAAGCTTAGTAACATAGTAAATAATTTAAATGTGCTATAACTACGTATTCTGTTATCGTTGTCTAATTTAAAAAGAATTATATATATATATATATATATATATATAAAAGTAATTGGTAATTTGCTTGAAGCATTGTTAAGTATGTTATAAAATAATAAAATTCGAAGGCAATACAATGCGTAAAAAATAAAGACAAAAAGATGTTTTATGTCTGATCGATTTTAAAGCAAAGCTTTATCATCAGAGTGTAATTTCAGAAATGACATGCTTATGTTTGTTTTTTTTTTTGTGGTTATAATTTCTCTTTTATTTCCTTTTCCTCTCCTTTTTTTCCTCTCTTATCTATTTGTTCATTTTTGTTCTCAAAAACTTTGACATCTCAACACGGTCGCAACATATTGCAACATCATACAAGGCTGACATCCGGTCAGCCTTGTTCTCAACAAACTTTTGAAAAAGAAAAAAAAGGGAGAGAAATAAGAAATTACAGTTATTCGCCCATTCATAAGGAGGAGAAGAAAGAAGAGAGAAAAAAAGAGAGGAAAAGGAAATAAAAAAGAAAATTATAACCACACAAATAAAAAAAAAACATAAGCATAAGAAATTACACTCTGATGATAAAGCTTTGCTTTGAAATCGATCAGACATATAAAACATCTTTTTCTTTATTTTTTACGCATTGTATTGCCTTCGAATTTTTTATTATTATAATATATTATATTTCCTGTATAAATATGTATATATATATATATATATATATTTGTCAATATTTTTAAATGAGACTTGATAGTTTGGGCAATAGTCTACATCTTTATTGTTATATACACAAGGCTTCGTCTCTTGTGCCCTCCGACCTAT
>CM042158.1:3546406-3556406 GCA_023376005.1 Doryteuthis pealeii | reverse complement strand
GAGAAAAATTAGAATAGAAAATGGATTGATATGCAAAAAATGGAGAGATAGGAAAAATAAATAAAGAAAGAAAAGAAAAGAAAAGAAAGAGAGATGGAAAGAAAGAAAGAAACCAGGCGTGAAAGAAAGAAAGAAATAGGGAATGAAAGAAAGAACGAAAGAAAGAAAGAAAGAAAAATAAATTGAAGATTTAATCTAAGAAAAATAAAATGGAAAATGAATTGATATAAAAAAATAAAGACATAGGAGAAAGAAAGAAAGAAAGAAAGAAAGAATGAATGAAGGATGAGGAGAAGGAAAGAAAGACAGACAGAGAGAAAGAAAAAAACCTCGTAATTCAAGTTAACATTATATATTGAAACGTGTTTCGAGAAAAGAATTTAGCCTACTCTTCATCAAAATAAAACTGAAATTTATAATACAATTATTTCTAAGTCATATATTTCTTATTATATAAGCTAATTAAACTTTACTTATTTATACTATTAAAAACACAACACCTTTTTTATAAGCAAATACGAAAGATTTGAAATGTTATAATTTATGTTATCATGAGTGATAAAATGTGGAAAACTTATTTTTTCAGACGGAACAAGAATATATGTTTTTGGAAATGATTCAATGAAAAACAAATATATTTAAAAAAACGAAATGAGAAAAAAGCATTTTAAAAATATAAATGTCCACTAAACAATTAGTGATGAAAGCTTAATGTTGCTGGGGGGGGGGAATATTTCTAATTTAATGGAGTTTCTGATTTTATTGTAATTGACAAAGCCATAAACAGTGCTGATTATAGATATTCTAAAAAAAACATTTATTCATTTTAGCACGAAATTTAGGACATGATCATATATATATATATATATATATATATATATATATATATATATATATATATATACTAATATTATCATTAAAGGAAAAATAAAGGGTCTACCATGGTTTCAATCACATTGGAATGATTTATTTAGGACCCTACCCTACGTTAACTAAGTCGATGTAATTCCTTAGTTAAATTAACTTTAATCTAACTAAGGAATTACGTCGACGTAGAGTAGGGCCCCGAAGAAATCATTTCAATTTGATTGAAACCATGGTAGACCCTTTATAATTCCTCTAATATCAATATTATTATTATTATTATTACTGCTCTGAATTTTTAATATATTGAGCACGTTTGGATTATTTACTGATGCCACTGCGACGGAAATGCTAACGCGGCAATTGGATACTATATATATATATATATATATATATATATATATAATTAAAATAATTAAACTGAAAACATTTACTTATGGGGGAATCATACACTGCTGATCAGACCTATGTCAAAACCGCTGACCAGTGTTCCGCACATCGCACGTGGTATTCACCGTGTTTGCCTATCCAGATTATATATATATATATATATATATATATATATATATATATATATATCATCATCATGTCGCGCTTTCAGCACGGATATCCATGACAATCTCTTTCCATCCGTCCCTATCGCTCATCATTCTCGGGAGGTCCTCTATGCAGCATCCTGCATCCGCACAGAGCTGACCAACGTACCTTTTTTGCTGGTCGGCCCACACTGGCTTGTCTATGTGCTGGCTTCCACAGGAGGACGTCGCTTATGAGTTCGTCCTTGCTTCTCCAGCAGTGTCCCGCGTTTTGTCCGTCTTACTCGGATGGTTTGGGTGATATGTGGTAGGTGGCCGTACAGCTGTTTTCTCGTAGGGTGATATATATATATATATATATATATATATGGTGGTTGGTTTTGAAGGCTATCACAACGCACGTGTAAAAAAATGAGGTAACTATGATGTTTGTTTACCTTTGATTTATCGCGATAAAGATCCCTGTGTGTGTGTGTGTGTGTGTGTGATGTGTGTAATAGGTATAGTTGCGCAGCATTTCTTCCAGAAAGATTGTATAAAACCCCCACCAAATTTGAGAGGCATTAATCAACATAATGCCGCCAATTTTTGGAATTGAAAGCTCAAATTCTGGTGATTGTCTAACTTTTAACATAGTCCACACCAGGAGGAAATTTCAGAAAATGTGAAGTTGGTGCTGATATGGTCTGGATGATTTAACTTGGAATTACCCATATATAAATGCAAACAGCCTTGTCTATGATTTGAACTCGGGTCGACGGGTCCATTTCCAACAATTCTAACCATTATGCCACACGCCTCCCCGGTTGCTTAACTAAGGTTAAAAAGTCTAGAGGTGGTAATATGGGTTTGGTTTAGTTCTTTGACTATGTATCTACCGAACCCTTTCGCCAAAAGAAAGTTGGGGCGCAAGGTCAACTTTTAAAGGGAGATAAATTGTTTTGAATTCAGATTTTCCCTTCTAGTTTTTATAAACACATCTCTTAACAAAGTTAACGAGTCCAGTCTGACCTACTACACATCCATAGCTGGAAAGAGAATTATTGGCTACATTCCACTTCAAATTATATTCGCACTATATGAAATATAAACAGCTAAGTTCAGTATTTGAACTCTTCTCGTCGTGTTCATTTATTACATAATTTGGCAAGCAGCTTATGATTTATGAACGTACCTGTAGTTAGAATATTTGAATAAAGTTCGTTAGATTTAAAATCGGAAATGAAAAATTGCCATAGCCGTTAGGGTTATGATTGGTATGATGATGACTCCAGCTGACCTTCCAATAGACTCGATTAGGCGAGAGGTAGTTTTAGCTTCAGATAGGGCAGAGATTCCAGAGCGGGCAGACTCGAAATTCTCTCGCTCTAATGTTGTTTCTCGATCCGCGCGGAATCGACATGGGCTGGGTTGTGAAATAAATCTTTATCAGAAAATCACCAAGACTTGTTAATTGATTAATTGAAATAAGCAATGGCCAGCCAAACAGGAAGAAGAATCAACAAGAAGTAAAACCAACGCTTAGCAGAAAGACCGAGAAGTCAGCCTGAAGAAGATGGCGGTCGAGTTAGATGAAGGAAACAGATTAACTAGTAAGAATCACCATCTAATCTATATATCTGTATGTCTGTCTATCTGTCTATGTCTCTGTTCCTGTCTGTCTGTCTGTCTGTCTCTCTCTTTTTGCCCCTGTCTGTCTGTCTGTCCCTGTCCCGTATAGTGGGTATACAACACATTTCCTACAAAGATAACAATTGCACAACACTCCTCCATTAACATTTTAGAATCACAAAAATTACTTCAAAAACATCAACTTCAACGTAATCTGAAAAGTGAAAAAGAAAGTTGATTGGAATAGACGATGATAATGATGATGGTGATTGGCTGAAAATATTTATCATCGCGAAATCTTGGAATTCTACTCGAAGATCTTTTGTGGCTTTTGTTAAATTCTAGCGGCGCCATCCAACCGATTATTGTCCAGATTTACATCGGCAAAAACTTTTTCGAGAAGTTTTCCTTTTATAGCATTCATTTTGTCGTCCAACAAAGCACTTGAGGGAAAAATCAATACGCATGCGCAGATCTTTATAGCTATTTCCTTGCACCCGTTTCCGGCATAAGTGTCATCGTTTTTCAGTTGGCTTCGTTGGACGGTCAGCAAATACATTTTGTCCATTCTGATTTCGTACGCTATTTCGACTGGATCACTGCTCGAGACTTGCAGAGTTCAGCCATTTCCTGGTTAGAGGCGTGGGGGCGATTGGTGTGTGTGGGGGGAAAGATTGTTTACTCCGACGCATTCCATGCGCAAATAGGTAGGTACAGTTTCTAAGAAATAAACAGTAGGAAAAAATGGCTGAACCTGAATGTTTTCTTCTTTTCCCAACATTTTTTGTAGGCTTTCTTTTACCTAGCTAAATTTTGTTGACGTTGGTTATTTTTCACTTTTTACATAGAAACAGTGAATCTTCGATGGTTTACGAGCCAGACTCGACCTAACTCTTAACATCCGAGAGGCTTTTGGATAAGTCCTGTAGTCGACTAAGATTGATCGGTTTTCCAAAGCTAATACCATCCTCAACTCTCAATCGATAGTAAATAAAATCCATGGACAAATAAATCTCATTCCCGTAGAAAATATTAATAAAGTACTTATTGCCTATTATCAAATAGAAAGTTTGAACTTGGCGCATATAATGCAGAATTCTATTTCTCTGAATTTTTTAGATGAGGCTTGAAAATTAGTATTATTTGAATTATTCGAACTATTGTCCTTATCTTTATTGTTATCTGTACAACGTTTCGACCGATGTGCCCTCTGGCCTTCTTCAGGTATTTGCTCTCGGACTCGGGTGCCTTCTCGAACTCGAGAACATTATTGGACACATATCAAGGGATAAAGGCGGTGGGTTAAGACAGTTCTGATAGTTATCTCTAGGGTGCACGTTCAATCCTGGCCAATGGTGACAGTAACATAGAATGGTAATTAACACAGCTTAACACCTGTACCCCAGCTATGGTTAGTGGAATGAAAAAAGGTTACCCCCGTGAATTGAATAAAGAGTTGGGTTCAAATTTCCATGATGGCTCCCGATTATGATAAGAATGTTCCCGATTACGACAACAAGGTTCCCGAGTTCGAGACGCCTCACGAGTCCGCTAAAAAAATACATGAAGAAGGCCGAAGGGTACATCGGCCGAAACGTTGTCCAGTTAACAATAATGATGGGGACAATAGTCTGAATAATCCCAATAATACTAAAGCAAAATTATTATTAAAACTACATCGAATATGTTGATGCGCAGTTACTAGATAGAATTATTAAAGAATTTAAAGGAAACACAGTCGACTTCATAAAGCATTTGAGAAATTATGTTTTAGCTGTTAAACACAATGTAAACTCAACTCTAATTGTGATTTTCTTTGATTAAAAGTCCCGGTTTGAGGTTGTAGTGCAATTTATTGACTACCAATAACACAGAGGGCACAAATTACTTTTTAAAGCAGATTTACATTTTCAATTACTAATAAGAATAGTATGTACACTCATACCGTGATTTATCTTCTCATAGATATCACATTTCCATGTGATCGATCATATATATATATATATGGGACCGGGTTAGCTCAGTCGGTAGAGCGTTCGGCGAGAAACCACAAGGTTCCTAGTTCGATACCGGTCCCCGCCAACTCAGCGTATGACTAGCACTGGTATCTGTGCGGTAAAGTAAAGCTGATGGTAGGTGTGGCGCTCCACCTCAGATGCCAAAACAATCTCCTTGGTCCCTCGCTATTGAAAAGGGGGTAGACTCCCTCGCTGACTGGCTGATACCGACTTTAGGCCGCCCTGTCGACTTTAGTTACTTACTTATATATATCAACCCCTCCGCACGAACAGGATGTGACACAAGGTCAATTTCTTAAGCGGAGTTTAACAGGTTTGAATTCAGAGTGTTCCTTCTCCTAGTTACCTAGCCATGCTTAAAGAGCCCAGTCTGCCCTGCTATTTGTCCATAGCTAGAGGGAGAATTGGATTCATACCTTTCCCAAAGGTATTAGCGCTATGTGAAATGAAAACAGCTTTGTCCAGGAATTGAACTCGAGTCGACGTCCATTTCCCACGACTCTAACTATTAGACCACGTGCCTATGCATAATCATTTATGGATTTTCTTAAGAAATACACATTATTAATCAATGAAATGTATGTTTAACAAGTTTAAATTCAGAGTTTTCCTTCTCCTAGACTGATTACCTAGCCAAGATTAATGAGCCAAGTCTGTCCAACTATTTACTCATAGCTGGAGGGAGTGTAGTTTGATGCATACATTTCCCAAGAGTATTAGTGATTGTGAAATTCAAACAGCCTCATCCAGGATTTAAACTAGTATCCTCGTGTACATTTCCTAACAAATACACCACGTGCATCTATCGTATATAGGAGTGGATCCACTGGATATACCATGGTATGTTAATATAACTATTGCAAAGTTTGATATTATTTAAACAGGTTTGATTGAATATGTAGAATATTTCTTTTTGAAGATTTTGAATTGCTTACGTTCAAGCCTTCCGGTATTTTTTTCTTATATTGAGGACGAACTTATAAAGCAGGTGCCCCGTATTATTTCCATAGCGGTTTCGACCATGTTTAAGATTCTCTACCATGTAGACCGGTGGGACCGGTCCAAGTCCACCAATTACAATTGGTATCACTTCCTCGCTTATATTCCACAGTTTTTTCAATTGCCTAATAATATCCAGATATTTGATCATCTTTGCGTTTTCTTTCATCTTCACTCTGTGATCTGCTAGGTTATCATAATTATTATTATTATTATTATTTGCTCCTTTTGAGTTTTCACATCAGCATTAGCTGATGGTCTTTCACTGGAGTCTGAGTGACAGCAAGTCTTCTCAGGTCTCCAGTACTCTATAAATATATAACTCTATTATTATTATTATTATTATTATTATTGTTGTTGTTGTTGTTGTTGATGTTGATGTTGTTTCTCTCACTCGCCTAATTTCTCATCTAAGTCAACCTACTGACCCCATAGAAAAATAAAAATCGCTACACACCAACCCAACCCGAAATTTCCTCACCCTCACCTATTCACCCTTTCCCTATAAACGCGAATGTAGATGTACTTATGTCCATGAAGCTCTGAAGAAGCTTCATGGAAAATGAGGCGAAATATCAATTGAATTTATACTGTCTGTGTTGTTATATCCACATTTTTCTTCTATTCTCAACCACATTTTATCGGATTCATTCGAATCTTACACTGTTCATATATATATATATATATATACACACACACACACCAACCCCTCCGCACGAGCAGGATGTGACACAAGGTCATTTTCTTAAGCGGAGTTTAACAGGTTTGAATTCAGAGTTTTCCTTCTCCTAGACTGATTACCTAGCCAAGGTTAAAGAGCCCAGTCTGCCCTACTATTTATCCATAGCTGGAGGGAGAGTACGATTCATACCTTTCCCAAGGGTATTAGCGCAAAGTGAAAATGCAATTACCAGATCCAGGATTTGAACTCGGGGCGCCGAGTCGATTTCCCATGACTTTAACCATTACACGCGCTTACCACACACACACATATATATATATATATATATATATATATATATATGTGTGTGTGTGTGTGTGTGTTTGACTATGTACCTACCGTGATTAGCTATCTATCTATCTATCCACATTTTGACTACTATCTGTCTATCTCTCTATCTATCAATCTAAATATTTTTACCTTCTATCCTTTTTATCTCGATATTCCTGGCTATCTATTTATCAAGACATCTTTATACTTTTTACCTATCTCTCTATCTATACTAGTTTTGGTTAATATCTATCTATATATTCTTATATCTCTTTATCTATGTATATTTCTTACTATCTATCTATCATATTTTCTCGGCCATCAAGACATGTGTTGCCATCTATTTATTTATTCATCTATCTTGACATTTTCCCTCTGTTTATTTATCAAGAACTTTTGGGTTTTCTATTTGTCAGTGCCGGAAGAGATTTTGAACTTTGTTTATATAATGCAGATTTATTATTAAAACTGCATCGAATAGATTGAAGCTTTCTAAGATCAACTGCGTTAACTTAAAAACATCTAATAACTGTAGCAAGTAATGCTACAGTTATTAAATGTTTTTAAGTTAACGCAGTTGATCTTAGAAAGCTTTTCCATAGGCGACTTTGAACTCAATTATGATTTTATATGATAAACTAAGAGTTCCAAAAATGTTTGACGTTATAGAGCAGTTTTACGAGTTGGTGTAATTTGGAGGTGCACCATTTAACTTTTAAGACAAATTTACATTTAAACGTAATAATGATGATAAACAAAACTTGCATGTTTGTATAAACTAAAGAAGACGGGCGGCCTAAAGTCGGTATCAGCCAGTCAGCGAGGGAGTCTATCCCCTTTACTCTATGGCGATAACGATAAGATCACTAAATGATACTAAAGTTTAAAAAAACGAAAAAAAAAACAAAAAAACAATTCACATATTTTGACTGAGCGTGGGATATATATATATATATATATATATATATATATATATATATATGAGAGAGAGAGAGACACACACACACACACACACACACAGAATAAAACCGTCTACTGGGGTCGTAATTATGCCTTTATTCGGTTCGTCTGAAAAACTATATGGTTTGTTTATTGGTTAAATGATATATAAGAAAATCGAACGAAAATTGCACTGACATTATCATTTACACATAACTGTCAGAAGAACAAACCCAATGAAACATTTTCCAAGTGCAAAAGAGCAAAGTAAAGTGAAACACTTCGTCGCGGATTTGAAATCGGTTCCAACGACGATCCCATTTATACGTCGATAAAGTAAGATCTTCAGAGTATTGGGGATGTTGGGAAAATATTTTCGCGGCTATTGGCAACACTGTTGTGTTTCTTTTTTGTTGTTTTTTTTTGCATGCGCATGTGCATGCCTTGTTGCCATGCCCAATCTTGGTTTGGCAGTCGTTTCTGATAGAGTATCCCATCGATACTACAACAAAAAGTGAAGTTTACGCAGTTCTACATTTTTTTAATTAAAAATACATTAAACCGATTAATTGTATGACAAGTCATGCATGGATGTCAAAAAATCTCCAAGTAATGTAGGGAGTTTGCAACAATGACAAGGTTCACTGCTTCCTCAACGATATCATGGCTAGTTAGGCATTCAAAAATTGACACGAGCTCTATAAAAATGCGTCAGCCGGCATGGTTGATTATGTAGAAAAATCGATACATGTCTAAACTTTAAAATGATGTAAATATCATTGACAATAAACAATAAAGTTTTCTGTGATTTCTAAATATTTTGGATGCCTTAACTTATATATATATATATATATATATTTTTTTTTTATTTTTATTTTTTTATTTTATTTTTATTTAAAAATTTTTTATTTTAGTTTTTATTTTTTTTTATTTTGTTTTATTTTTATACTTTTATTTCTATATTACTTTGTTATCTTTATTTTTATCTTCCTTCTTTTCTTTTCTTTTTTTTCCTTTTATTATTTATAGCCTTTAAATTCTACTCATTTTGTATATACAGTCTTACAACTATTTCCCCAAGGAATCTGCCTCAAGCTAAGCCACACCTCATCCAAAACATAGACCTCCCCGCCTCATCCAATGAAACTAACCCTACCCATTCCAAAATAAGACACCAACCCTCCCTCCCCTAAATTGATAGATATAAAAGAGATGTTACTTTGGGAAATTCTCAGTAAGAGTCATGTTCTTGTGATTACCTGAAGATGCCGTATTAATACGGTTGAAATAAATTATTGTAATGAAGCAAGTTTAGAGTTTTTCTTCATTTACTATATATATATATATATATATATATATAATGTTAGTCCTTTGTTAGTATTGGAGAACTGAGAATAAAGTGCTCTATTACTTTTGTAAGAGCTGTATTTATTTATTTATTTATTTATTTATTTATTATAGTGTACAATACATTTAAGGACAGCATGCTTGCTACAATAAAGGATAGTACGAGGAGCCGAATCCCACTTCTAGATAAAACGATCAAAGGAAACACAAGAAGCCATAGACCAAAACGCTAAAATACACGTTTAATAAACCTCACTAAGATTCAAACACAACCAAAATAAACTGAAGATACTAAGGAAACAATGACCAACGAAAACTGTAGTCACGTACATAAATAAATGAAGAGACATTTCAGGTATTTCTTAACAGGCGTGATGAAGTGTAGCAAGGTGGCCCCATTGGGGAAGTCTTACCCCTCTGCAGAGGTGCAGTCGTTGTATTCTAACGCCTCAGCCGACAGAACGGAACTGTTACAGTGAAATCAGAATATGTTAAATGATTGACGCCAGGTAATCTACTACGAGAATAACTAAAAATGGAATCTTACGAAAAACTTAACTAACTTCAGGGCAAAACAACAACAACAACAACAGCAGCAGCAGCAGCAGCAGACCTAATTTAACGTGTGATTGAAGCCGTGAAATTGGAGAATAATGTCGAGGAAAAAACAATTGGATTTTAATTGCCTTTTTAAA
>CM042158.1:3521406-3538906 GCA_023376005.1 Doryteuthis pealeii | reverse complement strand
AACATGCAACACTCTTTGGCCCTTAATTAGTCTAGACGGAGGAGTACTAGCTAAAGGGGATACACGCCTTTCTGTCCAGCTGATACCAACAGTAGGTCTCTCCGTCAACTTTACATTTTCATTGTCAGAAAAAAAGAAACAGTAGAGGTGCTTATGTGGATTTTCCGGGGCCCAGTGTGCTTTGGCCGCTGGATTGATAAAGTAATTCACAGCGTTGATCCCCGGGGGGCTATCCCCACAAGCAATACCAGCCTTCTTGATTTAAAGGACAGGGCTGGGTTTATTGTCCAGTGCCTGGGGCGCCAACTTGATGGGGAATAGCGATGGGATCTAGGAATTGTTGCACCTACCACCCATGAGGTTCGGTTTATAGGTGGACTCACATAAAATATCCTTGTGTCACACCTGCATAAGTGATATACATGGCAAATACCTATTTACCTTCCATTGGTTCAGGCAGGTGAGGAAAAGAAGCACCTACCTTGTTTTGGTCCCTTTATTTACATGTTTATTTGCATTAAAAGTCACATCTTGCCTTATGATATAAGTGGCTTCTTTTGACGCAGATTACGTTGGATGTTATTGCCATTCTACCTATAACACGCCGAACGTTCTTCTAGAACTAGTGTGATACTAAACTACTAGACCGTAGTACCGAATATAGAACCTAGGGCAGAACATCGGCAATTTGTAGCAATATTAATTCTGTTTACTTCAAACACAAGACCATGTGTTTTCTCTAATATCCTTGCTGTCTTTGTCAGTTGCCACTGTTCGGTTTCGAATTGATTTACCTTCTACTACCTTATAACTAAGGATACCCCTCCTCCGTTGCATTACTTTACGAGGTATTCGCTACATTATCAATAAAAAAAAATAATGTCGAACAATATAAATGCCCATCCTTGTGGAGTAGGTCCCTTGATGTCTGTTTAATATTAGCTGACAATTTTAACCCGGTTTGTCGCGTCAGATGTGACATTAGTTAATGATATTCTACAAAAAGATTTGCCAGTTAATGTTTCGGTATGAATGTGCGTGCATTTGCCGTTGAAAAATTGGGGTAAACAATTAGTGAAATAGATCACTAATTAGGTCTAAGCCTATTCTAGTAGTGGTGTTTAACAGGTTTGAATTCAGAGTTTTTTTTCTTCTAGACTGGTTGCCTAACCAAGGTGAAAGAGCCCAGTTTGCCCTATTGTTTACCCATAGCTGGAGGGAGTGTAGTTGGATTCATATCTTTCACAAGTGTATTAATGCTATGTGAACTGTAGGTTCGTTCAGGATTTGAACTTGAGTCGACGAGTCCATTTCCTCCGACTCTAACCATTACACAACGCGCCTCAAATTGGATTTAAAAAAAGAAAAGACATTCCCCTAAAAAAGGAAACAAATAACAAAAAGAAGCAAAATATAGTATCAAGAACATTTCTAGAATTTTCCGCATGGGAATCCCTGCACAATTATCAAAGCCGACGAACGAAAGCATCGCTTAAGGACAGAAAAAATGGTAAACGTGTCTTTTCAAAGATAAACACAAAACATGTTATTTTATACCTATACATATATAAAGGGCAGTTGTGTGTATATGAATTTCCGGAGGAAATTTCGAAAATAAAACAATTAACGACAAAGTAAATATATATACACATTAAATAACACCAGGGCTTGGATTTTGAGCAAAAATAATAGATTTGATTTATATTCGTGAAGATAATTTTTTAAAAATTCAATGATAACAGCATGGATTTTTTTTTCATTTAATATTTTATATAGTAGACATTAACATTTATTTTCAGAGTAGCTGGATCAATAGGTCTATTTTTCTTACATAGGGATTTAAATGGGACATCCCACGAGGATTCAACTCACGATTCAGTAATAATGGATCTGCGGAACTAACTTTAAAAAATTCCCCTCTACCCTGGCGACGCCGGGTAGCCGCTGCTAGTTAAACATAAAAGAAAACAGTAAAAAGATAATTTTCCATCTTTTATTGAATTTGAATATTTTTTAAACAATTTACACACTTATGAAAAGTCCGTATATTGAGCATACCTATCAGTAAAAGTTATGGTATAAATTTGTGTGTATTTGTTGGATAAAAAGAAAAGACACTTCCCCCGCCCTCACCAAAAAAAAGAATATGATAAAAAAAAAACGAAAACAAAAAAACAAAAAAACAAGCAAAACACTATAATTTTACGGATGGTTATTCATACATATCTATCAAAGTACAAAAAGCGGAAACATCGCTGAAGGAGAAAATAGACAAAGTGCCTCTTCAAAGACACACACAACAATGCCACGTATCCGTTTTGACGGCGCGACACACATTTATTTTGTCCAAAAAAACTGTTACTTTTCGGCGCGATTTTCTTCTAGTCCAAAACTCAACGAAGCGTCCAGTTTTGTTGTTTTCGAGTGGTTTGACTGTCTGTGATTCAGGTCCACAATTCAGCCAACTGGAGCGTGATGAACAAAACTAAACCAGATCATGAACTAGAAATTATTCCAAGCTTCATTGGCGATAGTAATATGATTTCAAAATCATATATATATATATATTATATATATATATATATATATGAGGAAAAGGGGGTTGGAATGAATCCGACAGAATGAGGTAAAATATGAGGAATGAAAGAACAAAAATCAGACAAAAATGTGTAGTATATTTCACTGGAGTGAGGAATTCGGCGTCTTCAGCTTTTATTCCTACTTCCTCCTTCTATAAAACACTTGTATGATCCTAATTATTCAATAAAAGCTGAAGACGCCGAGTTCAAAACTCGAGCGAAATATACTACACATTTTTGTCTGAGTTTTGTTCTTTCATTCCTTTCATGAACGATGGAAACTCCTGTGTTTGTTTTCTTTAAAAAATCCCGGATTAATTTCCTCATCTTACTTCCATATATATTATATATATATATATATATATATATATTACCATCTGCTTGTGCACAACAAAACTACTTGTAGAAGTGGCCTTATTCTGTGAAGAAGTGGCAATCACCATATATATTATATATATATATATGCTCCCAAAACATGTTGAGCTCACTGGAGGGGACTTGAATGAACTTTCACCGTTTAGCGTAAGGCAATACTCATCTGTTGTTTACGGATTTGAGTTCTCTGGTTATTGTAATGTATCTATCGGTTCACCTCTTACTGGTAGCTGCTGACGGCCGAGGAGAAAGGATTCGGACTGATGATAAGTCCGTCGGGTTTCGTTCCCGGCTAGAAGTAGTTGCTAGATCTAGCCACATTGATGAGACCTGAAATATCAAAACACAGTGTCTGTGGATGACAATATATATTAATTATATATATATATATAATATATATATAATATATATATATAATAGGAAGGCAGGTAGTGTGCTAGTTACCGTCGTAGTAAATGGACACAACGAGACGTGTTCAAATTCTGGACGAGGTTGGTTAAATTTCACTAAGCGCTAATACACTTGGGAAAGGTATGAATCCCTCTAGCTATGAATAAATAGTAGGACAGTATGTGCTCAGTAACCTATGTAAGGTCAGGGTTAGGAGAACGAAACCTATGAATTTAAAATGTTAAACTCCCGCCGATAAATTGACCTTGTGTCACATCGTACTCTTGTGGAGATGGTGGTAAATATTCATATATTTATAATATATATTAATATATATTATAATATATTATATATATATATCTTTGAAAGGAAGGAAAAACTCAACACCGTTATTCCATAATACATTTATTTCGACCAAAATTGTGGCCTTTATAAATCTAAGTTGAATTTTGGTCGAAATAAATTTATTATGGAATAACGGTGTTGAGTTTTTCCATCCTTTCAAAGATAAATATTGCTCTGTATATAATCTAAAAAGATCATTATACATTGAGCTCTCTGTAGTGATTTAAAGATTCACTCTATTTATACATACTGGATCATACAATAATAATACTGTGTGTCTTAGAAATCACATATAGATTCATCCCTTACTACCAAGTTTTGGATACCTCACATCTCTCTCTCTCTCTCTCTCTCTCTCTCTCTCTCTGAATTTGAAAAACCTGAGGTCAGTCGGGTTTGTGGCATTTCTAATGCACCAATTACATCCTCCTATCTACTGAGCCAAAAATGCGTATTGTCAATTCACAAGCCTTCACCTCTATAAAAAAACACTGAGTTGGTTTTTCATTAGATGGACCCTCATGCATCGAAATCGACGAGAGTGTCTATTAAATATATATATATATATATATATATATATATATTATAAAATTGATACAATAGAAACATACCCGAGTTTTACTATAAGGATCTTCAGGGTTAAATCGACTGAAGATCCTTATGGTTAAACTCGAGTAGGTTTCCATTGTATCCATTTTATAATAGATTTGCTCTACTTCGTATTGAGCACTTTGTATTTGTTATATCGCTGACTTAACTCCTGAATTTTGCACCTCCCAACGATCGTGCCCATATTCACCGGTAAGCAACCTTTTATCTTTATAAATATATATATATAGTCGCGCAAGCAGCAAGGATATCCATTACAGTCTCTCGCCAACCTTCCCTATCACTCATTGCCTCTGGGAGCGAGTAAGACGGACTAGGCATGCAGGGCACTGCTGGAGGAGCAAAGAGGAGCTCATAAGCAACGTTCTCCTGTTGAACCCAACCCATGGCCTGCTAGTGTGGGCCACCCAGCAAGGACCTACATTGACCAACTATGTGAGGATGATGGATTATACCCAACCCCTCCGCACGAGTAGGATTTGATACAAGGTATATATATATATATATATATATTATATAAAATTGAATGTTAGTTCAACACTTTATCAAAATTACCCACTTAAACACAGACAAACACACACACACACTCATCCGTATATATATATATATATATATATATTATATATATTATATAATATATACGGATGTGTGTGTGTGTGTCTGTGTTTGAGTGGGTAATTTTGATAAAGTATGGAACTAATATTTTCACAATAATGATGATTTCAAATTAGGAAAATAAACCTGTATTTTGCGCTAGCATTCATTCGGATCTTCGGAAGAATATCTGTATATGCCTCTTGGGATACGAACTCTATTAAAGTATATATATATAATATATATTATATATATATATATATAAGATAGAACATAAAATAGAGTTTTTTTTTCGTATTATTTAAATGCACTTAAACACTACTGATTCCCTCGATATATATCCCTAAGGCAATGACTTCCATCGATGCCAGAGGGTCTTCCAGGATTTTATTCAAAATTTTCTATTGCTTTCTTATGCTTCTTATAAATTGTGGTGAGTAATATATATATATATAATGTATATAAGCATTAATATTGGAAAATATAAAGGACTACTTACGGTTGTCTGTCATAATTTTCCAAAAGAGTTCTCAATAAGATAGGGCTATTTTTATATTGAATATTAAAATTAAATCATATTAATCGTACCTGCCATTTTCACGTTTTTTTTCTATTATTTCTATCACCTTTGGATCACGAAACGTTCAACTGAACATTTGGTTATAATATATTAGAATTTCTTAATATTATATATATATATATATATATATATATATATATATATAAAACCAATGTCAAATCCTCTACCGTCTGTCTGACTGTATGTCTCTGTGTCTCTGTCTCTATTCTCTTACACCACACACACACCATACATACAAATACATTCACACACCACACATTTTATATTATTATGTTATATATTATATATTTTATATATTATATATATATAGATATATAATATATAATATTTATAACTATATATATAATATATAATATATATATATATATATATATATTTAATATATATATTATATATATATATATATAATACATATATACCTATAATATATATACATATAATATAATAATATATATATATAATATATATATATATATATATATACATATATTATATATAATATACATATATATCGGCAAACTGTATATCTCCCTCTCTCTCTCCACACACACACACACACACACACCACACACACACACACATATATATATATATATATTGGTCTATTCACATCTATCCACCTATTTAAAATATTCTTTTCAGAAGTTAGAAATTCAGCAAACACAAAACTTGTCAAAATTCATTCCTTATGTTCAATGAAATGAATCTAACAGGCAAATATGTTATATGAATAGTTTCTCTTTTAATACATACAAGATATGCAATATTTATACACACACATATATATATATGCGTGTGTGATTGTGTGTGTGTGTGTGTTATACACGCAGTAATGATATGAAAGACTAGCTTGCTAATCATTACTCCACAATTAGTTGCCTTTTTAATATGCTTAACAGTTATATCTCTCTCTCATTTTCCCCTTTCTCTCTCCATATATATATACACTTTAACGCCATGCGTACAAATCGTGTAAGAAAAGGGTATGTAAAACTTTGTTTCAAAACTCAGATTGACTTACAAACTAATACATATCTTGAACTTATACACATATCTCAAATATAAATCTGCAATTTGTTTGTTTCATTAAACTACATAGAAGTTAATTTGCACTTGCTGCCTGGTATCATATTTTTCGTTCGTGTGTGTTTAGTTGCTTTTATATCATATCGGCCATGGGCTGTCCCATGGTAGTGTAATTGCAAACTGTTGGCTTTTTTTATATATCAGGTGTGTGCTAGACGCCCGCTTTTACTTATAGACTCGGCAAGAATCATGTGATATCTCTTGGCCAATCACTGGCAGTACTCTGCTGCTGATACAATACTTAAACCGACAATACTGGCCATAACTACTTTGACTTTCGTGGACGACGGACATAGGATAAAATCACTGGACCTTTAACAATACGCAGGATAGAATCCTTTGGTAAGCTTACCAGCAATTGATTTGAGGACAGTTACAAACGATCTTAAATGCTTTCTGTCCTCGTCTCTTATTAGCCAATTGATGTTGTAGGGAAAGTTCATAGATAGAAGGGACGAATTTGCATGCATCTTATACCACCAAATATTCCAACAATAGGTGCTACCATTCCAAATCCATGAACACCTGTGAGTAACGGCAACGAATGGGTTGCGCCACACTCGTCGGAGCACGAGTAGCGGAACAGATCCCCCGGATAAAATTTAGTATCATACCAAGAACACCTTTTTTTGGAGAGGGATCATATTGTTACATAATTCATAGGCAGCATATGCATTATGTACATACTGTAGTTAGATATTTTGAATCAGAGCTCGTTAGATTCAAAATCGGGTGTAGTTAAATGGGAAATTTCCATAACCGTTATGGTTATGATTGATTAGTGATGACCCCGACTTAACCCCTCCGGAAGCGCGCCATTAGAGGCGTGAGATAGTTAAGTTTTAGTTGTGACTAAACATTCGACCAGATAGGATATCTCTCGAGATGTCGCATTCACTGCTGTGGTTTTGTGGGCTGGGTTGGTTAATAAAGACTTAAGAAAAACAACTAAGTCTTGTGAAAAAATTTTAAAACAAGTGATGACTAGCCTCTTTTGAAAGGTCCAAAAGATTCAAGGTAATATCAATCCTTTTGCAAGTTCTCCAGCAAAACGAAATGCAATTCCTTTCCCAACGAACACGCCACTCTCACTTCAAATAGCAGTGGTCAGATTTCACTTGCCGTCCAAACACTTCTCTTCCTCACTCGCCCTGTCAGCGACATAGTCTGTCTTATTTCTGATCGTTCGGATGCGCTTATGCAAATCGGATATATCTTTATTTGGGGTCTCTATAACAACACCTCAGCTACGAGGAGGTAGCAGAGTTCGATTATCCGTTAACCGCTCCAGCACACGGCCAAACATAATCCTGACGCGCTTTGTTGTGGGGGCTGGGAATCCGCTTGTTCATAGGGCTGCCCTTCTCGTCAAATAGCCCTACATGAAGAAGCAACCTACAGGACCAGCCTTGGGAAAATGGCGGCCGTAACAATAATAAAGGTGTGTTGCTAGCTCAGTCGATAGAGCGTTCGGCTAGAAACCACAAGGTTCCTAGTTCGATACCGGTCCCCGCCAACTCAGCGTATGAGTAGCAAAGGGATCAGTGCGGTAAAGTAAGGAGCTGATGGTAGGTGTGGCGCTCCACCTCAGATGCTTAAACAATCTCCTTGGTCTAGCGCTATTGAAAAGGGGATAGACTCCCTCGCTGACTGGCTGATACCGACTTTAGGCCACCCCGACGACTTTACTTACTTACTTTTACTTATGTCGATAATGTGCAGATGATTTTTAGTTTCCATCGTAATACGCAGAATGCATTGTTACCTGTTAAAATATTGTTGTTTGTTAGTACAGTAATTGGCTCGGATAAAAGTGGTCGCGTAGAATTTCCTTCTCGTAAATTATATTTTGTTATTCCTTAGGCTGAAGCAGCCTGTTTGTTCTTGTGTCTAATCAACTCTGGCATTACAACTGTGTAGTTTTGTCCAATCTTCAGAAGTTTCACCAAAGTTTGTGGATTTGGGAAACTAGATAATCTTTAATAAATACCACATCGCAAGACCACGACCCCATATTCTATTTAGCAAATATAATATAGTTATGCATAACTACATTACTGAACACACAAGACACAAACTCGTCATATATATATTATAATATAATATTATATATATATATATTATATATGAAGTTTATTAAATGTAGATCTACAGTTACCTGTTGTGCTCTAATATAATTTATTTGATTTTCCACGTTATTCCTCAGATCTATCCAACTAATCCGTACAACACCTTTCGCAGTCCAACTTTGGAAATTTTTCCAGAAGAGTGATATCCTGAGAGCCGTGGCTGAATAGTACCATCGCCCAAGCCACGAACGTAGACGCAATAAACTTTAAACTTATTTGTTTCTCGCTTATGTTAAACGTCACAGCGCCCCCTATCTGCACATATCCAACAGTCCTCGCCATGTTATATCTGAATAAGACAAACTGATTTGAATTACGATCGTTCCAGTCCTTATTTGTACGCATCGTGTCTTTTAAAGATGGGGGTTTACGCTACCCAAGAATTTGGCCCTCTCATCTCATCTCTCATCTCTCTCTCTCTCTCTCTCTCTCTCTCTCTCTCTCTCTGTTATCAATGAATATTCGGTTCTATGAAAACTAGTTTGTTTGATCGCATTCGTGTCTTTTTTAAGATGGGGTTTAACGCTACACAAGAATCTTGACCTCTCTACATCACGTCTCCTCTGTCTCTCTGTCCTGTCTCTTCTCTTGTCTGTCTCTCTTCTCTCTGTTAATACAAACGAATATTCGGTTCTATGAAAAAATAGTCCTTATTTGTACAGCATCGTGTCTTTTAAAGATGGGGGTTACCGTTACCCGCCAGCAATCCTTCTCTCTGCTCTCTCTCCTCTCTTCTCTCTCTCATCTCTCTCTCTTGTTTATACTAACGAATATTCGGTTCTAGAAAAAAATAGTCTCATTTGTACATCGTGTCTTTTAAAGATGGGGGTTTACGTACCCAAGAACTTCTTCTCTCATCTCGTTCTCTCTCTCTCTCTCTCTCTCTCTTCTCTTCTTCTCTGTTTCTAACGAATATTTGGTTTATGAAAAAATAGTTAATGGAAATAACTAATATTTTGTTTGTGATGACATTTGCTAGAGTAAAAAAAGTAGTTGTCGTGGCTTGCCTAAAAGTCGGTATCAGCCAGACAGCGAGGGAGTCTATCCCTTTTCCTAGCGTAACAGAAATATGATTTTTGAGATCGGGAGGTGGAGAGCCATATTGACGGTTGTAAAGAAAAACAAGTCCTTCTTAATCGAGACATAAAAAGGGGTGCCTAAATGTAATTATGGTCGAATAATTCTGCAAATAAGAAGAGGCCAAAAAGTCATAATGAGGATTAATAAGGAATATCGGTCTTAAAAGTTTTAGCAGACAAATTTTGGGCTGGTTTGTTCTACAAGTCTTAGGATATAACATTTCATCAGCATCTTTATCCTGACAACTGCCACGCTTAAATAAGAGTGAAGGTCTCGTAGACATAATTAGATGAGCCAATCTATGAGGAGCATAATCTTTAAAATCCCCAATGAAGTTAATAGAACTCATTTCATACCCTGTTAAGTAAAACCAAAACAAAATAGTTCATCTAAAAACTATCGAAATTAAATTAAAATTTTTCTATGATGAGTTAATGTAACAACTAACCAACATAAACTCAAGTTATAATAACTTATTGAGTCAGTATATCAAAAGTTCCAATACGGTCGAAACTGGGAAGACATGCAACAAAGGTTGTAACCCAATAAACCCGAATAGTCGCAAGTCTACTGCAGAAGACGGGTATTTATAGACTCCCACAATGTTCATTATCAGCAGTCAATCAGAACTCAAGAATGGAATCACCCAATCACCAGATTACATGAATGATCATTCTTGATTTCTTATATACCTACATGTCTTGGACACCGGCTTCAATTATGTATCACTTAGCTTGCTGTTAATTCAATACAACAGTAAGACTACTGACTCAAATAATACTAAATGAAATTATTTTTTCTAATTCATTTGTGTACATGAAGTTTATGAAGCATTATTTTAATTTTTTTATAACGGATGAAGTTAATGAAACCTCTATCATGAATGTTCACAAATATTTTGAATGCACATTGAGTTAAACCAAAAATATTCATACCAATATACGTCGTTAGGGTGGCCTGAGGTCAGTATCAGCCAATGCAGCGGGGAGTCTATCACCAGTTTCACTTGCGCTAGACCAGGGAGTATTTGTTTTTTTGCGTCTGAGGTTGGAGCATCCACACCTACATGGCTGCTCCTTACTTAGAACTCGGCACAAGATTCCCTGTGCTGAGTTTCGAGGACGCGTTGTATCGAACTAGGAACTTTGTGGTTTCTAACCGGAAAGCCTATAAACTGACTGAGATAACCCGACGCCTTACGTTCTTGAAATCTGCCTTGACATAAGTTTCCAATTCGAGTTGAAATTATAAAGCAAGTGTCAACGATAATTAAGTAAATCTATTTATTATTTTTGAAAGATTGCCATTCAATCAAATCATCTTTCATTTTCGCTTTTTGTTTTTTCAAGTAAAGTCTTTAATCCTAATCTGTCTTAATCTCTGCCTTAAATAGAAAAAATAAATTTTTCTTAAAACTCTTTTGGATTAAATTGGAAGACAAAATTCTAAATAAATATAATGACATTACTGATAATGGAAAAAGCAGTGGAACATTCGTTGACGGTGATAGTAATTGTCTAATTCAAACCGCGTGTATGGTTGGTTTTGTTGGCATGTAAACTTCTTATTGGGTTTAGTTTATGCGCGAAACTGCGTTTTTGTTTTAATTTCATTCACGAAGATGAGTATTCAATTGTGTTTAAACTGCTATTTTCTATTTAACCATAGATGGGCCCTAACAGATAGCTGTTACAATTTATGGCATTTCAACATAATTTGTGAACAGACGCTGTAGCTAGAATATTTAAATTAAGTTTGTTTGATTTTTAATCAAGGGGTTTGCCCATGGAAAATTACCGGTGCCGGTTTATAACATTTTGACCCCTTAAAAACAACGGGCCATGTACAGTTAGCGTGAGAATAGTTTTAGTTTTGTTAAGCAGATCTGACGCAGATTCACGAGATCGATTGTCGTCTCTCCGGGGTGTCGGTTTCTTCCCCGCGGTGGAATCAAAACGGGCTAAAATGATAAAAAACTTGATCAAGAACACAGAGAAAGGTCTTGTTGTGTTTGTTAAATATTAGAGACAACGACAAGGCTCAGTCCCAATCTGTAAAGAAGAACTAACAGAAAGTAAAATCAAACACTCGTCCACGAAGCCTTAATAGAAAATCAAGCGCCAGACACAAGGATGGCGGTCAGAACTAAGGTAGACGAAGAAGAAGTAAAGTAGTAAGATGTGTACCAATTAAAGATCTACGCATTTTCTAATCTAATCTCTCTGTCTCTCTCTCGTCTCTCTCTCTATCTATTCTATCTATCTATCTATCTATTGGTATAAGAGATGAATTCTGCACGTTATTATATCCGAGTATGTTAGAGGGGTATATACTAGCTATACAACAGTAGCTAGCCACTTTGGTTCATAGTGGACATGGGAGTAATGTCAGTGAATGGTCCCTTTACTCCATACTCTTCCCAGGGCCCACAACAATTGCACTTCAACAGTTTGATGCAGTTTAACGTCTATACTCAGGACACATGAAGACCTTGAAAATAATCACGAATGAACTTGAAAAAAAAGAAGTAGTAAACTGTCCAACCGCCCCGTCTATCTCAAGGCAAGGCTGAAGTGGAGTGTTTCAAGTTATGGATAGCTCAAGTCCAGGATTCCACCCATCATCACGAAAGAAACCACTATGGCAAATGGTGGCCGCATTGAGTTAGGAACCTTAACGCCTTCGTGTAGAAGTTATCCTCCAGATATGATAACAATGTACCTCCCAGACTCTCGAACATCACAAAATCAACCTATCCAGCCATAAAATACAATCAGATTATCCGCAGACCCCTCCATTTTCACCAACCATGAGAATGTAGAAAAACCTCAATTACAAGTGGCTGTTAAGACCGATTCGCAACAGTGTTTTTAAAATAGAATACTACTAATCTATAGAATGCAAAGTTTTTTTTCTTTTTTTTTCTTTACATATTTTATATTGAATATTATTCAGAGTTAGCAGCTTGCGCTGTTGTTCTCGGTCTGCTACTTGACGGTAGTTAGAAACCCCAACTGTGATGGTGAGTATCTTGTTTCTATATCTGGAGGATAACTTCTACATTCCTGCAGAGGTGCAGTCGGCGTATTTCTACAGCCCCAGTTTGTAAAGGACGCTCTTACTCGCTCTACAGGGGATAAAGTTGGGGGTATTCTTCAGCCGACCCCGACAGGGCGTAAAATTCATTTAGTTTAAGAAGAATGTCTGGGATCTGAGAAGACTTGCAGATACGCAGACTCCAATTGAAAAACAAAAAAAAAAAAAACATTAGTGTAGAGTTAGTGTAAAAAAACTGCGCAACGATACAAACAATAATGAAGTTAACAATTTCCAAGAGCCGGTGTTTCTCTTCGATTTATTTAATGTGTTTCATCAGATGCCTTTAAAGATTGTTTCATTGGCAGTTAGGCACTTAGCCTTTGCATTAAAACTGTCTTCTTTTTAGGCAGTTGTGCTATTTCAAATTTAAATTTGTGTGGCATAATCAAAGAAATTAGGCTCTGCAATTAACGTTAATTAGTAGCATGATACAAATGAAGTGGGCCGCCTATGATCTTTACTGATGATAGATGCTGAAGAGAGCAGCTGAATAACAAAATGGAAGTATGGTGAAACAGCGAGGCTTTGAATCGTGATATTACTAAATTTAAAAAAAAAGAAGTAGGCAATGGAATTAACAACATTTTTGGGGGTATGCCTTTTTAATATATAATAATAAATAATAATAATAATGATAATAATAAATAATATCTGGGCTTCGAGTAGCAGACGGATCTAACCTAATACCGGCTGGAGACCCATGCCTAGTGTCAATTAAAAAAAGAAAAATTGCCATAAAATCGTGGTTTCGGCCGCCCTTGTCCTGACCACAGAATAAGATAAAGGAAAGGATAAAGAAAGACAAAATACTTGAAACTTGCCAGAGAACTGAAAAAAAAAAATTGTGGAACATGAAGGTATGATGCGTACACAATTATAATAGATACTCTTGGAACGGTGCCCCTAGGTCTGGAAAAAGAGTCTGGATGAACTGGAAATTAGAGAAAAAACCGAAGACCTATGCCAGACTACAGGATTACATGAGATTACTAGAATATTCAGAAGAGTCCCGCAGACGCCGAAGAACCTTGCAGTGAACCAGCTGGCGCTACGGCGGTTGTGAAAACTCGAATAGAGTGAAATTATATAATGAATAATAATAATAATATCTTATTATAATGGAGATTGTGTGTTTTTCTGTCTGTAATCGAAACTGTTTTTACTCTCAGTCAACAATTCACCTTAGTTATTTACGTAAAATTGCTCCATGATTTCATTTCCTTTTAAACCTTTCAGTTATTATAAAGATTGTTTTACATTATAATACTGTTGACCATTATGCTACGTACTAATAACATGCAATGATTTATATTATACACAAAAATAGGGTTTACAGTTTGCAAGAGGCTATTTGCATATTGTATTTAAAATTGTTATTTTAATAAATATGTGCTTGGTGATTATTGATTTTCTAATTTTGTTGTGGTTTTTATCTTAAGAAATATAAAACAAAATCTCGTGGATATAATCTTAAAATAAATTTATTTACAAGAAGAAATACACTGTTAATATTATCGCTTTACTTCCTGATTTTAAACTAAATAGTTAAATTAGGAAAATTTTAGCAGCAATGAAAGAGGGGAGTAATGGAAAATGGGTGGAATAGTTTAGTTTCGAAGTTGTTCTATTTTTCGATTATAACCCCCTCTGTTGCAGATCTTTTTATCTGAATTCTTAGTCAGTTTCCATTAGCCTTTCTAATTCAATAATGATATTTTTAATTTTATATATCAAAACTAAATACTTGCACCCGGAGGGTGGCATATATTTGGCTAGTAATATAAATAATAATAATAATAATAATAATTATTATTATTATTTATTATTATTTTTACTCCTTTCGAGTTTTTCACACCAGCGTAAAAACTGATGGTCTTTCACTGGAGTCTGAGTGAACAAACAAATCTGCCTCAGGTTCCAGGACTCTTCTGGGTATTCTAGCCCCGTCTTAGAATTTAGGTTGTCAAGGTATAGTTTATTATTATTTTCACTCCATTCGAGTTTTTTTAGCGCCCGCCTTAGCTGGTGGTTGACTGGAGCTTGAGGGACAGCATGTCTCCTATTATTATTATTATTATTATTATTATTATTATTATTATTAATTATTATTATTATTTCACCCCTTGGTGAGTTTTTTCCTCACCAGCGTAAGCTGATGCTTTCACTGGAGTCTCCTCAGTGAATTAAAGTGTCCCAGGTACCCAGAACTCTTACCCGAGTAATTCGTAGGCGCGATCTCAACAATGTTGTTCGCTGGATTGGTCTGAAGTTTTTTCCTCTGCTTTGCAGTTCATCGAGTATGTTTTTAAACTTTTTGGGTAACCGTTCAAATTGGGAAGCCACTATAAATGGTATCGCTTTCAACCCCACATATTTCACAGTTTTTTTTTCAATTCTTTCGCAAGATCCAGTTATTTTATTTATCTTTCGTTTTTCTTTCCATCTTCATCCTGTAAATCTGCTTCGACGGCAAAATATACCAGTTAATTATTATTTTATATGTGTGAAATGTTGCACACCGTGGAATTTTCTTTCTCTTTTAGACATATTTACCAAAAATCTACGCATGTGTAGAATGTGACACAAAGTAAAATTCCTTAGATCGGAGTTTAACGAGATCCGAATTCATAATTTTTCTTCTGCCTACCTGGTTGCCATAACAAGATTAAAGGACCTACTATTTACCCCATAGCTGGAGGGAAGAATAAGTTGATTCAATACGCTTTACGTATGTTATTAGAGTTATGGTGAAATTGAATTAGCCTCATTCGAAGGCCTCGTCTTCCCCTTCTTTTTATATTTCAATTTATCATTTCTTTTAGATATCCCAATTAATCTCAAAGTAAATCATTTCAATTTAACGCAGTCCTAAATCCACTGCCTAACATCTAAATCCATTCCATTTGTCTATACATATACAAGGGCAGTTGTGGTGTATATGTTAATGTCCGGAGGTAAACTTCGAGAATAAAACAATTAAACCGACAAAAGTGAATATATTATATACACAATTAAATATCAGCCAGGGTTTGGTTTTTTAAGCAAAAATAATAGAGATTTGATTTATATTCGTGAAGAATAATTAAAAATTTAAATTCAAATGATAACAGAGATGGATTTGTTTTTTCATTTAATATTTTAGATAATAGACATAAACATTTTATTTTCAGAAGTAGCTTGAAAGATCAATCGGTCTATTTTCTTTTACATAGGGATTTAAAATGGGCATCCCACGAGGATTCAACTCATGATTCAGTAATAATGGATCTGCAGGACTAACTTTTAAAATTCTCCTCTACCCCAGGGACGGCCGGGTAGCCGCTGGTAGTTAAACATAAAAGAAAACAGTAAAAAGATAATTTTCCATCTTTATTGAATTTAAATATTTTTTAAACAATTTACAACTTATGAAAAGTCCGTATCTTGAGGCATAGCTATCAGTAAAAGTTAGGTATAATTGAGTGTATTTGTTGGATATAAAAAGAAAAGACACTTCCCCCGCCCTCACCAATAAAGAAACAATATATAAAAAAAACGAAAACAAAAAAAACAAACAGCAAAACACTATCAATTTTACGGATGGTTATTCACATATCTTACAAAGTACAAAAAGGGAAACTATCGCTGAAGGAGAAAATGGACAAGTCCTCTTCAAAGACACAAAAAATGCCGCACGTATACCGTTTTGACGGCGCGACACACATCTTATTTTGTCCCAAAAAAAACTGTTACTTTTCGCGCGATTTTCTTCTAGTCGCAAAACTCAACGAAGCGTCCAGTTTTGTTTGTTTTCGAGAGTTTGACTGTCTGTGATTCAGGTCCACACATTCAAGCAACTGGAGCGTGATGAACAAACTAAAACCAGATCATGAACTAAGAAATTATTCGCAAGCTTCATTGGCGATAAGTAATATGATTTAAAATCATATATATATATAATATATATATATATATATATATTGAGGAACAGGGGGTTGGAATGAATCCGACAGATGGGTAAAAATATGAGGAATGAAAGAATAAAACTCAGACAAAAATGTGTAGTTATTCGTGAGTGAGGGACTCGGCGTTTCAGCTTTATTTTACTTCCCCCTTTCTATAAACACTTGTATGATCCTAATTATTCAATAAAAGCTGAAGACGCCGAGTTCAACTCGAGCGAATATACTACCATTTGTCTGAAGTTTGTTCTTTCATCTTTCATGAACGATGGAACTCCTGTGTTGTTTTCTTTAAAAAATCCCGGATTAATTTCCTCACTCTACTTCCATATATATATATTATATAACCATCTTGCTTGTGCACAACAAAACTACTTGTAGAAATGGCTTAATCTGTGAAGAAGGGCAATCACCATAATATATATATAATGCTCAAACACTGTTGAGCTCACTGGAGGGACTTGAAACGAACTTTAACCCGTTTAGCGTAAGGCAATACTCATTGTTGTTTACGGATTTGAGTTCTCTGGTTATGTAATGTATTATCGGTTCACTCTTCTGGTAGCTGCTGACGGCCGAGGAGAAAAGATTCGGACTGATGATAGTCCGTCGGGTTTGTTCCCGGCTTAGAGTAGTTTGCTAGATCTAGCTCACTTGAGAGACCTGAAACGTCATGTAAACACAGTGTTGTGG
>CM042158.1:3468906-3518906 GCA_023376005.1 Doryteuthis pealeii | reverse complement strand
ATTTTTATATTGAATATTAAAATTAAATCATATTAATCGTACCTGCCATTTTCACGTTTTTTCTATTATTTTCTATCACCTTTGGATCACGAAACTTTCAAACTGACATTTGGTTTAATATATTAGAATTTTAATATATATATATTATATATATTATATATATAATATATATAAACCAATGTCAAATCCTCTCCGTCTGTCTGACTGTATGTCTATGTGTCTCTGTCTCTGTCTCTATCTCTACACACACACACATACATACATACAAATACATTCACACACACGTATATATATATTTATATATTTATATATATATATATACTCGGCAAACTGTATATCTCCCTCTCTCTCTCCACACACACACACATACCCACACACAACACACACACATATCTATATATATATATATATATATATATATATATATATATATATATATGGCTATTCACATCTATCCACCTATTTAAATATTCTTTATTCAGAAGTTTAGAAATTCAGCAACACAAACTTTCAAAATTAATTCGTTGTGTTCAATTGAAATGAATTTAAAACAGGCACATATGTTTTATATTGATAGTTTGTCTTTTAATCATATAAGATAATGCAATTGTATACACTTTACACACACCACGACAAATATATATATATATATATATATATATATATATATATTTATATAATATATATATATATAGTGTGTGTGTGTTGTGGGTGTGTTATACATGCAGTAATGATATGCAAGGCTAGCTTGCTAATCATTACTCCACAATTAGTTGCCATTTTTAATACGCTTAACAGCTATATATCTCTCGCTCATTCTCTCTTTTCTCTCTCCATATATATATATATTATATTAATATATTATATATACTGTAATAAAAGTGTAAGTAAAACTTTGTTTCAAATCTCAGATTGATTCAGAAACTAATACATATCTTGAACTTATACACATATCTTAAATATAAATCTGCAAATTGTTTGCTTCATTAAACTACATACAAGTTAATTTGCACTTGCTGCATGGTATCATATATTTCGTTTGTGTATGTTTAGTTGCTTTCATATCATATCGGCCATGGCCTGTCCCATGGTAGTTTAATTGTAAACTGTTGAATTTTATATATAAGGTGTGTGCTAGACGCCCGCTTTTACTTATAGACTCGGCAAGAACCATGTGATCTCTCTTGGCCAATCACTGGCAGTACTCTACTGCTGATACAATACTTAAACCGACAGTACTGGCCATAACTACTTTGACTTTCGTGGACGACGGACATAGGATTATATCACTGGACCTTTAACAATACGCAGGATATGACTTTAAGCCCTTTTCAACTGGCCAAGGATGGCATTGAAAAACTTTACATGAACAAACTAAGTTCACAGATACATACAATTGAATAGCGAGTTCAATCCTTCCAGGACGTCTCATACCTTACATCATACCAATTGCGAACGGGTTGGATAAATAAGGGCACCTCACACTGTGCAAGAATTAGCTAGCTAGATTAGCAGACCATTGTGCTTTCTGTACTTGTGCCACAATTAAGATAAGCTTAGTAAAAACGGATCCCATTTTGGAGTCATGTTTCGTAAAGTTTGTTTCACTTCGAAAAGCGAGCTCGATCTTTGGTTGATACCTCGTACTTGCAAACTTGTGTCACCTAAATGTTGCGAACGGGTTATATATATATTTATATATATATATATATATATTATATATATGTCTGGGATAGTCACCGCTTCAGCTTTAACTGGAATGGTACGTCAAATTTCGATTTTCCTTGTATTCGGATAAACGTCACCTGATGAATGCATGCGATTTTGCATGTATGAAACCCCAGGTTGTGACTGTCCTATTGACATCAAATGAAGAGATATGTAATACTTTTATATATTTATTTTATTATATTATATATATATTTATAAGTACGTCATGTTTTCCCTTATTTGTTTATATCCTGTTTAACAGTTATTGTTTTGCAATGATATGTGGTACAAAGAATATATCATCACAATCCTTTTAAACATCTTAAGTCTTCCTTATCTAAAACATTTAGATACATACATGAGACCATAACAGGTGTCAGAATCCATATTGCCATTTTAGCAGTTTAGTAGTCCTGTTTTTGCTATCCAGTTGGTTAATAATAATATGTAGTGATTTTATAATCCTCTGTAATATATATTAGACCAAATCTATAGTGAGTTGGTTATCTAAAATATAGGTCTTGCCTGCAGAAAATTCAAACAGCAATTGATTTGAGGACAGTTACAAACGATCTTAAATGCTTTCTGTCCTCGTCTCTTATTGGCCAATTGTCTGATGTTGTAGGGAAAGTTCATAGATAGAAGTGGCGAATTTTCATGCATCTTATACCACCAAATATTCCAACAACAGGTGCTACCATTCCAAATCCATGAACACCTGTGAGTAAAGACAACGTACGGGTTGCACCACACTCGTCAGAGCACGAGTAGCGGAACAGATCCCCGGATACAATTTAGTATCATACCTAGAACACCTTTTTTTGAAGAAGGATCATATTGTTACATAATTCATAGGCAGAATATGCATTATGTACGTACTGTAGTTAGATATTTTGAATCAGAGTTCGTTAGATCCAAATCGGGTGTAGTTAAATGGGAAATTTCCATAATCGTTAGGGTTATGATTGATTAGTGATGACCCCGCCTTAACCCCCTAAAGGCGCGTAATAAGAGGCGTTAAATAGTTAAGTTTTAGTTGTGACTAAACATTCGACAAGATAGGATATCTCTCGAGATGTCGCATTCACTGCTGTGGTTTTTTGGGCTGGGTTGGTTAATAAAGACTTAAGAAAAACAACAAAGTCTTGTGAAAGATTTTTAAAACAAGTGATGACTAGCCTCTTTTGAAAGGGTCCAAAAGATTCAAGGTAATATTAATCATTTGCAAGTCTCTCCAGCAAATGAAATGCAATTTCCTTCCGAACCGAACACGCCACTCTCACTTCAATTAGCAGTCGTCAGATTTCACTTGCCGTCCAAACACTTTCTTCCTCACTCGCCCTGTCAGCGACAGTCTGTCTTTATTTCTGATCGTTCGGATGCGCTTAAGAAAATTCGGATATACTTTATTTGGGTCTCTACTAACAACACCTCAGCTACGAGGAGGTAGCGAGTTCGTGTATCCGTAGCCGCTCGCCACAGGCCAAACATATCCTGACGCGCTTTGTTTGTGGGGATCCGCTTGTTCATAGGCTGCCTTTCAGTCTCGTCACATAGCCCTACATGAAGAAGCAACCTATTAGGACCAGCCCTGAGAAAATGGCGGCCGTAACAATAATATTATGACGAGAGAACGAAAAGGAGCAAGACATTGTCTTGCCTGCCGGGATCGAACCCGCTTTCTCCTGCATGCAAAAACAGATGCGATTTTAGGCACTGGATGACGCGAAGTGCCAGGATGTTTCGGTAAATACGTACATGAATAATATGTGAGTCAAGCGCTGGGCAGTCAGGAGTCAGAAGTAGTGCAGGGTTGAACTGACACGAACGAACCGAGTAAAGCAAATGTGATTTTGAACTGCTAAAGATTATTTCGACTACGGTGACGGATTTTGCAGCTGCTCTAAACGAAAACGAAGAAGAACCGTGTTGACCAGGGGAAGGTTGGATTTGCTGGAAGACTGTGGACTCGCTTGTTTTTGCTCCCCCTCTCGGCGGGAGCTTGTTGATACGAACATCTATTTCCCCCTATATTCCCCCCTTCTATAGTGTGTTATATCGAATGTGAAGATGATTTTTGTTTCCATCGTAATAACGCAAGATGCAATGATGTTTACCTGTTAAATATTGTTGTTTGTTAGTACAGTATTGGCTTGGAATAAAAGTGGTCGCGTAGAATTTCCCTTCTCGTAAATTATATTTTGTTATTCTTAGGCTGAAGCAGCCTGTTTGTTCTTGTGTCTAATCAACTCTGGCCATTACAACTGTGTAGTTTGTCCAATCTTCAGAAGTTTCACCAAAGTTGTGGATTTGGGAAAACTAAGATAATCTTAATAAATACACACTCGCAGACACGCACCCAGTACTCTATTTAGCAATATAAATATATGTTAGCATACTACATTACTGAACACACAAAGACACACTCGTTATATATATATATATATATATATATATATTATGAAGTTTATTACATGTAGATCTACAGTTACCTGTTGTGCTCTAATATAATTTATTTGATTTTCCACGTTATTCCTCAGATCTATCCAACTAATCCGTACAACACCTTTCGACCTCCAACTTTGGAAATTTTCCAGAAGAGTTGATTACTCTGAGAGCCCGTGGCTGAATAGGTAGCATCGGCCCAAGCCACGAACGTAGACGCAATAAACTTTAATTATATTTGTTCTCGCTTATGTTAAACGTGCACAGCGCCCCCTATCTGCAAATATCACCAACAGTTCCTCGCCATGTTAATCTGAGACACTGACTCTTGAATTACGTCTGTCTCCAGTCTTATTTGTACGCATCGTGTCTTTTAAAGATGGGGGTTTACGTTACCAAGAATCTTGCCCCCCCTCTCTCTCTTCTCTCTGCTTGCCTCATCTCTCTCTCTCTCTCTCTCTCTCTCTCTCTCTCTCTCTCTTCTGTTATTATCTAACGAATATTCGGTTCTATGAAAAAATAGTCTTATTGTACGCATCGTGTCTTTTAAAGATGTGGGTTTACGTTACCCAAGAATCTTCTCTCTCTCTCTCTCTCTCTCTCTCTCTCTCTCTTCTCTCTCTTCTCTCTCTCTCTCTCTTCTGTTTATCTAACGATATTTGGTTCTATGAAAAAAATAGTTAATGCAATAACTAATATTTGTTGTGATACATTGTGCTAGAGTAAAAAAAAAAAAAGTAAAGTCGTCGGGCTTGCCTAAAGTCGGTATCAGCCAGACAGCGAGGGAGTCTATCCCCTTTTCCCTAGCGCTAAACTAAGAAGATGATTTTGAGGTCTGGGAGGTGGAGAGCCACATATTGACGGTGTAACAGAAAAACAAGTCCTTTCTTAATCGAGACATAAAAGGGGTGCCTAAATGTAATATGGTCGAAGAATTTCTGCAAATAAGAGAGGCCAAAATCATAATGACATGTAATAAGGAATTAATGAGGGGGTCTTAAAGTTTTGCAGACAAATTTTGGGCTGGTTTTGTTCTACAAGTCTTAGGATAAACATTCATCCATCTTATCCCTGTCAACTGCCACGGTTAAAATAAGAGTGGGAAGGTCTCTGTAGACATAATTGGTGAACAATCTATGAGGAGAATAATCTATAAATCCAATGAAGTTAATAAAAATCATTTCTACCGGTTAATAAAACCAAACAAAAATATTCATCAAAAAACTATTCGAAATTAATAAAAATTATTTCTAATAGATGAAGTTAATGTAAACACTAACATAACCTCAAGTTTTTCTAATTCATGAAGTTATTTTTTCTAATTCATTTGTGTACATTTGTTTATGAAAGTTATTTCTACATTTTTTTATACGGATGAAGTTAATGAAAAATCTATCAAGAAATGATTTCTACAAATATATTGATGCACATTGAGTTAAACAAAAATATGTCCACCAAATTATAAAACAAAAGCAAACAAAAATATTTACAGACAAAATGTTCGCCTACAAATTATATATACAGAAATATACAGGATTTATTATTGGGTGACCCTCAATTGTTGATATGACATAAAGAAAATAACCAACCAACCAACCAACCAACAAACTAAATTAGACTTAAAATTGCTGTTTTTTGTAATTTGTTTAGTTTAGTTTAGTTTGTTTTATTTTGCGGCATATCAACCACGGTGGGTTATTTGATGCCAACAAAATTTTGAAATAAATTCATTCTTAATGCATACTTTTTTGTTTTTATAAACACATTCTTCTATTTAACCCATAGATATGACCTTAACAGGTACTACCACTCCGGGTCACAGTGGACCTGGGGGCAATGATGATGAAGGGGTGCTCCACATTCCCCAAACCTCCAGAAACTGAAACCTCACCATCAGTTAGAGTTTAACGTCATAGCCAGGACATGTAGACCCTCAGTCACCGCCTTTTGACACCCATATGATCAAAAGGGTTCACGCTTACCATAAGGAAAACAGGGTCGGGGAAATCGTATAGGTGCTAGGGCTTGATGTGGCCAGTCAGTTGATAGGAGAGGGCCTCTCCGAGCCCCCGTCTAGCCAAAATAAGAGCCAAAGTGGAGTGTTGCATTCCATAGACTGCTCATTCACCTGGATTCTGTCCTTAAGCATCACAGATCGCACACCACGGACAAAGGGGGGCACTATTGGTGGGGGTCTTACCCTTCTACAGAGGTGCATTCTAAAGCCTCAGCCGACAGGGCTTTTGTAATTTGTTTGAAAAATATGTTAATCTATTAGAGTAAAGTAAGTAAAAATAAAGTCGTTGGGGTGGCCTTGAGTCGGAATCAGCCAATCAGCGAGGGAGACTATCTCCCTTTTTACTTGCGCTAGACCAGGGAGATTGTTTTTTGCGTCTGAGGTGGGGCACCACACCTACCATCAGCTCCTTACTTTACCGCACAGATCCCTGTGCTGAGTTGTCGAGGACCGGTATCGAACTAGGAACCTTGTGGTTTCTAACCGAACGCTCTACCGACTGAGATAACCCGACCCTTACTTCTTGAAATCTGCCTTGACAATAAGTTTCCAATTTGAGTTGAAATAATAAACAAGTGTCAACGATAATCAGTAAATCTATTTATTATTTTGAAAGATTCAATCAAATCATCTTTCATTTTCTTTTTGTTTTTTCAAGTAAAGTCTTTAATCCTAATCTGTCTAATCTCTGCCTTAAATAGAAAAAATAAATTTCTTAACTCTTTGGATTAAATTGGAAGACAAAATCTAAATAAATATAATGACATTACTGACTAATGGAAAAGCGTGGAACATTCGTTGACGGTGATAGTAATTGTAATTCAAACCCGTGTATGGTTGGTTTGTATGGCATGTAAACTCTTATTGGGTTATTTTATGCCAAATGCGTTTTGTTTTATTCATTCACGATGAGTATTCAATTGTTTAACTCTATTTTCTATTCAAACCATAGATGGGACCCTAACAGATTCTGTTACAATTTATGGGCATTCATAATTTGTGAACAGACCTGTAGCTAGAATATTTAAATTAAGATTTGTTTGATTTTAAATCAAGGGATTCCCATGGAAAATTACCGGTACCGGTTATAACATTTTGACCCCTTAAAAACACGCCATGACAGACACGTGAGAATAGCTTTAGCTTTTGTTAAGCAGATTGACCCAGATTTCAAGGAGAGCAGACGTGATTGTCGTCTCTCCGGGGTTCGGTTTCTCCCCACGGTGGAATCAAAAACGGGCTAAGAATGAATAAAAACTTGATCAAGAACAAAGAAGGTCTTGTTGTGTTTGTTAAATGATTAGGACAACGACAAGCTCAGTCCAGTCTGTAAGAAGAACTGACAGAAAGAAAATCAACACTCGTCAGAAGCCCTTAATAGAAATCAGCCCAGACAAGATGGCGGTCAGACAAGGTAGACGAAGAACAGTATGCAGTAAGATTTGTACCAAATAAGATCTACGATTTCTAATCTAATCTATGTGTGTGTGTGTCTGTGTGTGTCCCCCCTCTCTCTCTCTCTCTCTATTGTATTAGAGATGAATTCTCACCGTTTATATATCCGTGTATGTTAGAGGGGTATATACAGCTATACAACAGTACTACCACTATGGGTCATAGTGGACATGGGAGTAATGTCAGTGAGGGTCTACTCCACACTCCCCAGGGCCCCAACATTGCAACTTCAACATTTGATGCAGTTTAACGTCATACTCAGGACACATGAAAACTTGAAATAATCACGATGAACTTGGAAAAAAAGAAGTAGTAAACTGTCCAACCGCCCGTCTATCTCAAGCAAGGGCTGAAGTGGAGTGTTTCAAGTTATGGATAGCTCAGCCAGGATTCCACCCAGCATCACGAGAAACCACCTATGGCCAAATGGTGGTCGCATTGAGTAGGAACCTTACCCTTCGTGTAGAATTTATCCTCCAGATATAGAAACAATGTACTCCCAGACTCTCGACATCACAAATCAAACCTACCGGCCCATAAAATACAATCAGATTATCCCAAGACCCTTCCATTTTCACCAACCAGTGAGAATGTAGAAAAACTCAAACAATGGCTGTTAGACCGATTCGCCACAACAGTTTTTAAATAGAATACTACTAACATCTATAAAATGCAAAGTTTTTTTCTTTTTTTTTCTTTACATATTTATATTGAATATTATTCAGAAGTTACAGCTTACCTGTTGTTCTCGTCTGCTAACTCGACGATAGTTAGAACCCCACTGCGATGGTGAGTATCATTGTTTCTATATCTGGAGGATAACTTCTACATTCTGCAGAGGTGCAGTCGGCGTATTCTACAGCCCCAGTTGAAAGGACGCTCTTACTCCTCTACAGGGGATAAAGTTGGGGTATTCTTCAGCCCCTCCGACAGGGTGTAAAATCATTTAGTTTAGAAGAATTCTGGAGATCTGAGAAGACTTGCAGATACGCAGACTCCAGTGAAAACAAAAAAAAACAAAACATTAGTTAAAGCTAGTGTAAAAAAACTCGCAACGAACAAAACAATAATGAATTAACAATTTCAAGACCGTGTTCTCTTCGATTTATTTAATGTGTTTCAATCAGATGCCTTTAAGTATTGTTCATCAGTTAGGCACTTAGCCTCAATTAAAGATGTCTTCTTTTTACAGTGTGCTATTTCAAATTTAAATTTGTGTGGCATAATCAAGAAATTAGCTCTGCCAATTAACGTTAATTAGTAGCATGATACAAATGAGTGCCGCCTAAGATCTTTACTGATGAAGATGCTGAGAGACACTGATAACAAAATGGAAGTAGGTGAACAGCGAGCTTTGAATCGTGATATTAATAATAATTAAAAAAAAAGAAGTAGGCAATGGAATTAAAGCAACATGTTGGGGTATGCCTTTTTAATAATAATAATAATAATGATAATAATAATAATAATAATAATAATCTGGGACTTCGAGGTACAGACGAATCACCTAATACCGGCTGGGAGACCAGGCATAGTGTCAATTAACAAAAAGAAAAATTGCCATATCGTGGATTTCGCCGACCTGTCTGACCACAGAATAAGATAAAGGAAAAGGAAAAGAAAGACAAATACTTGAACCTTGCCAGAGAACTGAAAAAAAAAAATATGTGGAACATGAAGGTAATGATCGCACACAATTATAATAGCTTCACTTGGAACGGTCCCCTAGGTATGGAAAAGAGTCTGGATGAACTGGAAATTAGAGAAAAAACCGAGACCATCAAGACTACAGGATTACTGAGATTACTAGAATATTCAGAAGAGTCCCGCAGACCCGAAGAACCTTGCTGTCACTCAGCCTCCCGTGAACCACCGGCTACGGCGGGTGTGAAAAACTCGAATAGAGTGAAATAATAATAATAATAATAATAATAATTATTATTATTATTATTATTATTATTATTATTATTATTATTTTCACTCCTTTAGAGTTTTTCTCACCAGCGTAAACTGATGGTCTTTCACTGGAGTCTGAGTGACAACAAATCTCCTCAGGTTTCCAGGACTCTTCTGGGTATTCTAGCCCGTCTTAGAATTTAGGTTGTCAGTATATCATTATTATTTTCACTCCATTCGAGTTTTTCACACCCGCCTTAACTGGTGGTTGACTGGAGGCTGAGGGACAGCATGTCTCCTATTATTATTATTATTATTATTATTATTATTATTATTATTATTTACTCCTTTTGAGTTTTCACATCAGTGTTAGCTGATGGTCTTTCACTGAAGTCTGAGTGACAGCAAGTCTCCTCAGGTCTCCAGGACTCTTCTGAGTATTCTGGCAGATTGCTGCAGTGCAGTGTTCTGAATGGTTTCAATCCTTCCTCTGATATCCAAACTTTCCATGCCCTTTTCTAATCCTTTTGGGATTGTTCCAAGTGCACCAACTACAATTATTATTATTATTATTATTATTTCACTCCTAGTGAGTTTTTTCTCACCAGCGTCAGCTGATAGCCTTTCACTAGAGTCTTGGTGAATTAAAGTGTCCCCAGGTATCCAGAACTCTTCCGAGTATTCTAGCCGATCTCAACCATGTTGTTCTCTGGATGGTCTGAGTTTTTCCTCTGCTTTCCAGTTCATCTAGTATGTTTTTAAACTCTTGGGAACCGTTCAAATTGCACCGACTATAATTGGTATCGCTTTCACACACATATTCCACAGTTTTTTCAATTCTTTAGCAAGATCCAGTTATTTATTTATCTTTTCGTTTTCTTTCATCTTCATCCAGTAATCTGCTTCGACGGCAAAATATACCAGTTATTATTATTTTTACTATGTGTAAATGTTGCAGACCATAGATTTTCTTTCTCTTTAGAAATATTTATCAACCTCTACGCATGTGTAGAATGTAACACAACGTAAATTCCTTAACCGGAGTTTAACAGATTAAAATTCATAATATTCCTCCTCCTAGACTGGTTGCCATACCAACATTAAAGAGACCTACTATTTACCCATGGCTGGAGGGAGAATAGTTGATTCATACCTTTACGTATGTTATTAGAGCTATGTGAAATTGAATTAGCCTCGTCCGAGCCTCGTCCTCCCTTCTTTTTATATTTCATTTATCATTTCTTTATAGATATCCCAAATTAAATTCAAAGTAAACATTTCAATTTACCAGTCCTATCCACTGCCTAACATCTAATCTATCCATATAGAAAGGGTAATTGTGTGTATATGTATGTCCGGAGGAAACTCCGAGAATAAAAACAATTAACGACAAAGTAAATATATATATACACATTAAATATCACCAGGGTTTGGTTTTTAAGCAAAAATAATAGAGATTTGATTTATATTCGTGAAGATAATTAAAAATTTAAATTTAAATGATAACAAAATGGATTTGTTTTTCATTTAATATTTTAGATAATAGACATAGACATTTATTTTCAGAGTAGCTGGATCAATGCAAGGTCGATTTTTTTTACATAGGGATTTAAATGGGCATCCCACGAGGATTCAACTCACGATTCAGTAATAATGGATCTGTGGGACTAACTTTAAAAAATCCCCCTCTACCCATTCGTCTGCTAGTAATATATAAAGGAAAGTTTGTCTGAATCTGTATGTCCGGAGGAAACTATAAAAATAAAACAATTAACGACAAAGTAAATATATATATACACATTCACTATCACCAATGGCTTGGATTTTGAGGAAAAATAATGAAGATTCGATTTAAATTAATGAAGATATCTAAATAATAAGATTTAAATGAAAACAAAATAGAATTTTTTCCCATTTAATATTGTAAACATAAATTTCTATTTTCAGAGTGACTGGATCACGCAAGATCTTTTTTTACGTAGGGATTTTAATGGGGCATCCAGCGGGGATCCAACTCACAATTCAGTAATAATGGATCTGCGAGACTAACTTAAAAACCCTTTACCCAGGCGACGCCGGGTAGCCACTTCTTGTCTAATATAACCCTTAACTATTGTACGTCGTCAACCCGCTTGCCAGCCCCAAATATTACTATACATCTCTGTGAAAGGGATTGAATGTCAGATTGATATGGAAAGCGTAATTTATTTTTTATTTTTTTTTTACTGTGTGGCAACTTTGGTATTAATTTGTTTGTGACATTTTCAGAGTGTTATAACGTTTGATATTTTCACATTATTAAAGTAGAAAGCAGCGATCAGAAGTTGTTCAGTTCGCTGACGATCTCTGAAGATCAAAGTAATATGATTCAACTATCAGCTGAAAGGCAATATGTAAGCGCTCTGAGAAAAACATTTTTGGTTGTTTTGTTATCTGGATGCTTGGTTTTAGTGAATATCATTCTTTTTTTAGTTATTCTATTTAATGCCGAAGTCAGTCTTTTTGGCAATTAGATGGTTTCAAGTAACAATTCTTATATAATAAGACTAGAGGAACTGGAAATCAGAGGACGAATTGAGACCATCTAGACAACAGCATTGTTGAGATCAACTACAATATTCAGAAGTGTCCAGGGGAAACTAGGAGACTCAAAACTTCAGCGAAAGATATATATATATATATATATATATATATATATATATGTGTTGTGTGTGTGTGTGTGTGTGTGTGTGTGTGAAGAAAAAGGGGAAGTGATTTCGACAGTATGTAATATTATGAAAATTGAAAGAACATAAGTTCATAAACGAGTAATGTTTATTTCGCCTACGCTGCAGTGTTTCGATTTTATAGAGTTTCCTCAAACTAACAAAAGCTCTGATGAAGATCCATTGAAACAGATCGAAACACTACAGTGTAGGCGAAATAAACATTATTCATTTAGGAACTTGTTTTTTGTCAATTTTTCATAATATTACATATATATATATATATATATATATATATATATATATATATATATATATATATATACTATTATTAGTAGTATTATTATTAAAAATAAGATTGATAATCAACATAGCGTGTTTGTATGACCATAGACAGTTAGTCTACACGCGCATTTTTAATAGTATAGAACCAACGCTATCGATAAGGAAGACATTAAAGTTAAATTAATATCTGTCAAAGCGTCTCTTATTTAATGCATGTACGATGATAGGATTCTTTCTCGAGTTCATGAATGATAGAAGATTCTTTGTCAAGTGAGACTGTCTGGAAAATAAACAAATATTTCATCAGGTTGAGATGGAAATATTACCATCAGTTTCTGTAAGTGAAACACGATTACATTTGGAGCTAAAAGTTGAGTGAGATAATTCTGAAGAGAATTTATTTGATATTTGAATTCAACTGAAAATAGCACTAACTCAACTGAAAATAGCTCTATCTGTCAATCTAACTATCTATCTATCTACACAGCCGGTTCATATCTATCTATCAGCAGGATTAAACAATCAGGCACTCCACGCAAAACACACACACACACACACACACATACACACACACATATATATATATATATATATATATATATATATCAATCGGTTCATACCAATCTATCTCTACTTCTACCTTTCACTCTCACTTATATATATATATATATATATATATATATATAAATATATATATATATATATTGACGGTTACACGCTAAGACATACACATATATCTACCTCACTAGGCTCCTATCTATCTATCTATCTATCTATACACATATATTTAAATAGTATATGTATAAACACACACACACGCATACACACACACACACACACACACACACACACACACACATATATATATATATATATATATATATATATATATATATATTTGCTGAATTTTTTTAAATATAAAAGTTTTTCATAAGCAACTACCCAGGTTTCAGGTTATTTCACCATCGTCAGGTTGCTACTGGTATTTCTTTGTAGAGATTTTGTGTTGTTATGTTTATGGATTGTAACACACGTCGGTTGATTGTTGCGGACGCTCCTTATGTATTCGATTATATTTTTGAATTTAAAAAAAAAATCCTGTATTTTATAAAAATTCGTAAAGTTATCTCCCTTTAACCCTTTGAAAATTTGTTTTTAATTGTACTTATTTTAATCAATTTCATATGTCAAAATATGTATGTCTTAAATAAATAAAGCTCCTACAAATTTGTGGTTGAGCACTGTGATTTCTTTGTTTCATCCCAAAACAAATTTTTAAATATATATATATATATATATATATATATATATATATATATATATATATATATATATTCGGCGTCACATACTGATTTAATGGTGAGCATACTAGTCCCGCAGATCCCCTATTACTGAAAAGTGAATCTGATACCTGCTAGAAAACCCATACTTGTGGCATTGTGCCACATTCGACCACTACTGAACAGTTGGATTAAATACCAACATGTATATTAGATTTACAAGTATACATATATATACACACGCATATATATATATATATATATATATATATATATATATATATATATATACGCATATAAATATGCATATATATACACGCATATATATATATATATCCGTGTATATATCCATAAATGCATAATATATATATATATATATATATATATATATATATATAAATTCTAAAATAGTCTTATAAATCATATTGTATTCCTTGTATATCTATATGTATTAAAAGTCCTATCCAGATTTCCCCCAGAAACCTGGATGATTTTAATTGTGTTGAGTTGATCTCCGAAATAGTTCAAAGTCTCCGACGATATATGGAAAAGGCGCGTAAATTTAAAGATGATGAATTAATCTAGTCAAATAACACGTAATTCATCATATTTCATATTTCAGTCCAAACATCTTATGAATCTTTAATAATCATTTATTCATCAATAAATGAAATATCCTCTTGGTTCTATTATCATCTCCTTGAAGAGAAACGTCACTCAATAAATATTTCTTTCCTTTTGTTTTTCAATATGCGACGTACATTAATAGAAAAGAGTTCGTCTCCTCACGAGATTATGGAATATTGGAATATCTCTGACTTTCCCGTTGTAATGTGTACGTAAATATACAAATGCTTATTGTAATCATAGCATATAAAAGCATTTGCTGATAGTTTGAGATAAGATGAATTTCTTTCTATATTCTTCGTTAAAATCATTGATATCTCCAAGCTGAAATACGCTAGTTGAGAGGGTTTACAAATACTTTATAGAAAATCAATATCTTTTATCTGAGAGTTCAAAGCACTTTGAGTACCAATTAAGAGTATATCTATCAATCTATCTATCCATTTCTATTCCCCCATCTCTCTCTCTCCCCCCCCTCTCTCTCTCTCTCTCTCTCTCTCTCTCTATATATATATATATATATATATATATATATATGTAAGTAAAGTCGTCGGGGTGGCCTAAAGTATGTATCAGCCAGGCAGTGAGGAAGTCTATCTCCTTTTCACTAGCGCTGGACCAAGGAGATTATTTTAATATCTGGTGTGGAGCGCCATCCTACCATCAGCTCCTTACTTTACCGCACAGACCCTGTGCTACTCATACGCTGAGTTGGCGAGGGCCGCTATCGAACTAGGAACCTTGAGGTTCCCAGCCAAACACTCTACCGACTGAACTTAACCAATGTATATATATATAATATATATATATATATATATATATATATATATATAAATATATGTATATATATAATATAACAAGCACCTTGAGTACCAATTAATAGAATATCTTTCTATCCATATCTCTCTATCTCATTATATACATATATATATATATGTGTGTGTGCGTGTGTGTGTCTATATATATATATACACACACACACACACACACACACTATATATATATATATATATATATATTCATAAATCATCTTGAGTACAAATTATGAGTATATCTATCTATCTGTTTGTCTCTGTCTCTGCTTTTCTTTCTTTCTTTCTGTCTGTCTGTCTGTCTCTCTCTCTCAATATATATATGATTTAAAATAGAGGAAAATACCGATAAGACAACAAAACAACTAAGTTCAAATGATATTTCTCCTCGCTATGTTATGAAGCTTTGTCATATTTTTTTTTGAAGACAACTGAGGTCAAATAAATTGGTCAAAGCTTCGTTACATACCGGGCGAAATTCCCAACTTAGTTGTTTTGTTATTTTATCTGCATTTTCTTCTATTTTCAATCACATTCTGTCGGATTCACTCAATCAGTTACTCCTCATATATATATATATATATATATATATATATATATATATATATGTGTGTGTGTGTGTGGTGTGTGTCTTTGTGTCTGAAGTCAGAACTATCCTGATGATACGTTAGGAGAAATCTAGGAAGATATTTTCTGACTCATTAGGCTTACTTCATATATATATATATATATATATATATATATATATATATAGGGTGGTCTGGTGAGTCATCTGAGAAAACACAAGGATAGAGTGTCAAATGCTACTGGCACCAAACTATGATGATAAAAAACAGGAAATGATCCTTACTCGAACACAAGTTGACAACCATTATATATATATATGTGTGTGTGTGTGTGTGTGAAATAACCGTTGTGTTAGTTCTCTGTATCTTTCAGGTCTAAACCGATTTTAAAATTACCTGAAAGTAGCTTACAACAAGTTTTATTGTTACATCGGGTCGAGTAATCCATTGCGCCTGAGGCTTTTCAACCAATATTCTCTTTTGGTTATTGAGACAAATATAATACTTTTTTTTTTTTCATGAAGGAAGGAAGTCTATGATCGGACAAAAACACATCGGAATGGCTGATCCAAAAATGTATCACATGACATCCATGGCCAAAACCGACAAGCCACAACGCATCCTGTAGGAAATAGATAAAGACAAAATAGGAGAGGGGGTAGGTAATAAAACTATCTCCAAAAGTTTTCATTTGTGTTTTGAATGTAATCAATGATATATTGAATTTCTGATTTATTCTTTGTCTGAAAAGGTAAAAGCTTGTGTTGTAAGATCATTTAAGTTTAGATTTCATAAATAGATATTTACTAATCTTTAATAATAAACTAGACAAAACCTGACCATTTGGGTGACCAATTCAGCTCTGGGTATACAATTGAGATTAGGGAAAAGGAGTTAGCAAAGCAAATAGATAAAAAATAGATAAATACGGCCGGAAGAAACCTTAAAATCATTTTGACAACTTTCTAAGAAAGGAAATGTTTGACCTCATTTAAGCTACAGGTTGCTGGTTGTGAAATTCAACATATAAATACATTTCAAATTCTCCTGGCTTTCCCTTTTTCTACTCTCCAGAGAAACTAACATTATATAACGATGAGGTAGTCAAGAGATACATAGAGGGAAAGAAAAAGATAGACACAGGGTAAAATAAGAGATTGGTCGGTTTTTGACTTAATTGCAAATAACGACTCATTAGAACCAATTGAAACAGAATTTTTTCAAACATTATTCAATCCTAAAAGTAAGGAATAATTTAGTATATTTTTCGTGTTATTAATCTAAATGTTATATACCCACATTTTTGGTATATACACAAGTTTTCTTTTGTTCCAAAGAGAGAGAGAGAGAGAGAGAGAGAGAGAGAGAGAGAGAGAGAGAGAGAGAGAGAGAGAGAGAGAGAGAGAGAGAGAGAGAGAGAGAGAGAGAGTATAACTCACTCTCTTTCTTTTTGCTTGTTTGGCCATTCGATCGTCTAGCTTCTATTCTTTCTCGTCATGTCGCCATGTTGACTTCTATCTTGTTGGTTCTTCATTTCTTGATTCATTTTCTTTCTTGGTCAGTTCTTCTTGCTAAGACATGCATCAAACCAACAACGCCATGTTTCTTTTTAAAAACCTTTTATTCTTAACAAAGTCTCTTTTCTTACTAACTAAAACACAGCGCGCGTGCAGGTGAGTCCAACTAAGCAAGAAACATCTTTCTAGCTTCAAGTTCCTCGTTGGAACTGAGTAACTAATTCAAAATCACGTGACGTTCAAGACTTCAACTGTCAGTAATTTTCCGTTCGTGATATGAAAGGTAACATCCCTACAGAAATACAGGGGGTTGCCAATAATATGTCACCACATAGATTATGCAACAGTAAACAGTAAAAAAGCCTTTAAGAAGCTGTTATAGGTGATACACCCTATAAGACCAGTGGAATGCGCCGACGGGTTACTATAAGTAACAGGGATAATTGCTTGGGGTAAGCCAATGCGAGTAAGCCAATAACTCTATTTGTCGGACGTAATTTCCACTTATCTATATAGAATGTGTCTACTTTCTGTTAATACATTTTCCTACATTTGTTACCCGTCGTTTTGTTCTTATTTGACCCCTTAAAACCTCATAACAGAAGCAATAGTTGATTAACTCAGCTTTAGTATAATAATAGATAATAATATACTTATGTCAGTGTGTGATATAAACCTTATAAAACATCGGGTATATAATGGAGGAGAGAGACTGATAATTGGATTAGAGATGATAGTTGTGTGACGATTTTTGTGGCCATCCTTAGGCTTCAAGCAAGAGGAATGTACAGCGGGGATCCCTTGTGTTATGCAGAGTGCGATCCTTAATAAAGAAAACTTTGGTTGTCCCTTCGTGTCCTTTAATGTTGGGTATGATCCTTTGGTTGTTCCTTGGTGTTCCTTAGTGTTGGGAATGATCATTTGGTTACAGATCCGTTTCGTCAATGTCGAATAATGAGCGAATAAACAGCTGTCGATATCGGCGATTAAATAGTTAACTAACCACTTATTCGGGCTGTTGATTGGCTGGGGTTTAAACCATGTGACCTCGCTTAGTCTTAAATTTAAGTGGTGGATTGCAGCACGGAATAAAAAATACTTCAACAAGTTAATGATAGGTGGTCTTACTTGCAAATTCTGCTTACTGCTGACGGCTTCTACTTCGGCTACCATCTTCTTTGGGCTGACTTCTATTCAGGGTTTGTGCTGAGGGTTGATCTTTTTGTTAATTCGTCTTACAGTAGTGGACATTGCTTGTTTTAACATTTAATTAATGCAACAAGACTTTGATCAAGTTTCTTGATCAAGTTTTATTTCACCAGCCCATGATTCCGCCGCGGGTAAGTTGCAAACCATAAAAGACATCCTCTCTACCAGGGTGCCGGTTCGCATCTAACTAACTAAACTAAACCCTATTCACACGCGTCCAATCACGAGCTTTCTACCGGAATGTCAGTTGGGATCATCTTCATATCACGTAATCCTAACGTGTATGGAAAATTACCCGCCTCCGATTTCCCAAGAGTGGCATTTAAGCTATGATAAGAAATTACAAATGATATAAATTATTCATTCAAATATTTAATTTGGTTTCTTTGTTTAATGGCATATCAAACTCCGTGGGTTATTTAATGGCAAAACTATCCTTGCAGAAGAAAAGTAATGGTAATATTTAATCCATAACTGGTGGGCGAAGGATTCCATTCTTTTCCCATTAATATTAGTCTGAAAGTGAACGTAATCGTACGACTCGCTTTCTAAAATACCACAGTCTAGCACCTTACCCAATACGTCACGGCGATTCAACTTAATGATTGCATAATTACAATATTTTCCCATACCATTCTCTCCGTTATGAATTAATGAATTTTTTTCCAAAAAATCTACTCTCAAGGGAAGAGAAATCTTTTATGTAAAATATTATTTTACTGGATTCTTTTGAAGCATTACATTAATATATATGAAAATATAATCGGAAATTTAAAATATTAAAGTCAAGACAAACTAGAATTAAACTGATATCTTACCTTTGTAAAATTCTGTTAAGAAATGATTGAACTTATCATTGTTTCCAATTATGTCTGTTTCATTTCCGGTTTGGATGTAATTTTGGTTATATTTGAATTTGAGATAACAACAGTCAACTTAAAATTAAAAAAAAAATCTGTTGTAAAATACAAGTTGTAAAATATAAACCCGTCTTGGTTTATTCTATGACTAGAGGTTAGGGAATCGTGTTCATTTTAGGTCTAAATCTACATTTAATGAGTATTTTTTAAGAGGTTTTTCTCATGTGGCTCACAGTTATATGATATCAAATTATATTATAACACCCCCTTACGTCATCGTCTTAACCAGATAATACCGTAAACGATCGCGTTTCGTAAACTATCCAAACTTATTACCAAGGTACACACTCTGGAGATCAACTTATACCGGGATCTTAGTGTGTTTCTCTCTTGAGACTAGCTGATGTGTCCAATCATGGATATGATTAAGAAAAATATATATTATCCTCCCCAGAAGGTGAATTAAAATCTGCCAGATGGTCCAGGACTTCGGATGGTTTCATTAGCGCACTAACGGACGGAAATTAGATTTCTGAGCACCACAGACTGTTCTTTTCCTTTTTCGCTTTCCGTGATTCTTGATTTTCGGCAGTTTCATATTTCTCTCTTCATCTTCGTTCTGGAGAGGATTATGTTTTATTGCTACGTTATCTAATTTGTTTTGGTTGAATCCTGATTACCGATTACAACTCTGTAGCGGCAAGAAATTCATTGTCTCCAATTTAATCTTCTTATTTTCCCAAGGCGAGCACTGGATACTGACATATTTCTTTTGTCTTGTTGAGGGGTGTTTTCTATGTGCTTTTTTTTGCTGGTTATTCTCTATCAGCTGCGAGGTATACGGTGAGGATCTTGTTTATTTCCTGGATTGGAGTCAAACAAACAAAGAAAAGAAAAAAGCAAACAGTAATATTTTAAGGTTGTTTATTCTAATCTATTTCATAGCATTCATTTTTATTTATTTATTTATTTGTACAATAAAGGCTTCTTTAGAATCAGAAAGTCTAGAAAATCACTCAACTCGCATTGAATTTCCATTCAAGCAGATTGTAAAACTATCATAAAGTTTCCTTAGGGGCAATTTAATTATGTACATTTCGTTTCAATAGTGAAAGAGAATATGTCAAAAATATTACCGTTTCTTGAGGTAGAGTGTCAATCAAGGACAAGTAATTAATAATATATTTTTTTTTAAAAAAGCTATAAAAATGTGATACTTTTAAATATAGATTACTTGAAAGTAAATAATGTTTTCGATACTTTGGAATATCAATATTCTCTCCCCCTCTCCCTCTCCCTCTCTCACTCTCTCTCTCTTGCTCTCGCTCTGTCTGTCTCTGTCTGTCTGCTCTCTCTCTCTGTCTCTCTCGCTCTCTCCCCATCTCTGTCTCTCCCTCTCTGTCTCTGTCCCTCTCTGTCTCTGTCTCTCTCTATCTCTGTCTCTCTGTTTCTCTCGCTCTCTCTGTCTCTGTCTCTGTCTCTGTCTCTCTCTCTCTGTCTCTGTCTCTCTCTCTCTCTCTCTCTCTCTCTCTCTATATATATATATATATATATATATATATATATATATATATATATATATATAAATTGTTGGTACAGGCTAATTTATATAATATATTTAAGGCTATCATATAGAGCGATCTACACAATATAATGTGTGGGAGACAAAAGGAATGAATAAAGTGGGAAAATTTGTTTTATTAATATAAAACTAGGGTCCTTTCGTCCGGTGCTTTTCAAGTTTTACACCAGGAAACGATTAAAAAGTCAAATAGTAAGTCAAATATATATATATATATATATATATATATATATATATATATGTGTGTGTGTGTGTGTAATGAATATTCTGAGTGTCTGTCTCTCTGTTCTACATATGTATAGATTGTAAAGTACATTATGTCACATAGACATTTTAACATAATTATCTATCTATCTATCTATCTTGGTGAGTTACTTATTCATTTTCCATAAGAAAAGGTAAATAAAAAATATAATCTATATCTATCTATACATATATAAAGAGCAGTTGTGTGTATTTGTATGTCCGGGAGAAACTTTGAATATAAAACGATTAACGACAAAGTAAATATATATACACATTAAATATCACCAGGGATTGGGTTTTGAGCAACAATAATGAAGAAGATTTGATTTATATTTGGGAAGATATTTAAAAATTCAAATTTGAAAAGTAACAGCGAGTAGCCACTTCTAGTAGGGGTATAAATCAATGACATATTAAAAGAATAATTCTAAAAATAGTTTAAAAATAAATCCAATTGCTAAGGTATATAATATGCTTAAAAGCAAACAAGAGAAATGTTATATAATCCATGGATTATATAACATTATATATATAACATAACAGTCAATAAATATGTATGTACGGTAGTAAGAATATTTTAAATAAGAGTCCGTTAGATTTTAAATCGGAGGGAGTTAAGTGGGTATTTTCCATAACAGTTAGGGCTATGATTAACCCCTCTGGAAGGCGTCATTACAGGCGTGAGAATCTGTTGTTAGATGCGACTAGATTTTCGCCGAGAGCGGACACTGTTGTCAGCTCTTGAGATGTCACCTTCGATCAGCGTGGAATCTATATGGGCTGGGTTGTTTTAAATAGAATTCTTGTTAATTAATTAATTTAAACAAGAAATGACCAGCCCGAAAATGAATTCGGATCTGTCCGAGAAATAAGCCCTGAGAAGAAAATGGCGGCCGTCGATCGATCAACAGTAGAAGCAGAGGTAATAAGTAAGTGTCCTCATCTATCATATCTACTCTCTCTGTAGCTCCTCCCCGTTTCTATACATGATGTGTTATAAGGGTATATAACAGACAGATGAAAATTGAAACAAGATGAATAATAACAACAAACTTATATATATATATATATATATATATATATATATATATATATATATCTTATTAACCTATATATAATTACAGATAAATTTATTTTTAACTTTTAACATCCCAGGCAACGTTGTGTAGCTCGGCTAGTATGATAAGAATTCTATAGGCACGATTATAATATATGTATGCATATTCGAAAGCCAATCTTGATCTATATCTATTTATAATGAAGATTCGCTTCCGGTGTTTGTCTGTAACAAAAACTACGTCACTGCTTACGTCACTATACCCGAAATCGTCATAACAGAATAAATACATAAAAATTTGAGCATGCAACATTAGACAGTCCTCATTGTTTTTTAAAACAAGTTTTAATAGATACCTCCCCAGTATCATATATTTATATATAGTTTGTTTTATTTTAATAGATATTCAAAGTTAATATAACTTAGTTTCGATTTCAAATTGTTTTATTTTTTTTTACTCCTTTAATAAATTTGATGATTTCATGATTTATGGTTCAAATTCTCCGTCATTTGATTTTTAACTTCCATCTGTTCAAGCAATATCTTTCAAAAATGTATTTTTTATTTTGTACTAGTTCTTATAATATATGTAATTACCCAGCTTCTTCTCCCGAGTCCTTTGTTTATCAAAATGATTTAATTCGGCATTAAATGACCCAAAAATTGTTGATTTGCCGTAAAACAAAACAACCAAACTACCATAAAAAATGAGTCTCGGTACTTTTTGGTCTTACTTCTTATTCTTAATATTCGTTCCTTGTCACACCACTGATTCGGTTTAGAAGACATTCTTTGTGGTCACGTTTCAGACGGATCCAATGTTATTAAATTCTTGTAGTCCCACTAGATTAGTCTGTTCAGGCGATGATATTAGACGCCGTTTGATGCGTGTTTGTCGCTGAATAGAGAAAAGGGCGAAACTGGCTGTTGTTGCAATCCTCCAAGATCTCTCACACGCCAAACACTCTGATCGATCTACCTGACCGTACTAGTTTGACTGGACGAGAAATTGTAGATAGCAGTTTGGACTGTTGAACCCCCCTCCCGCCAGTCCGTCAAAAGGTTGACAAAACGACAAAGCGGTGACCCATCACGGCCATCGTGTGATCCAAATGTGCGTGTCTTGCAGTCAAGATGTAACTTGGGATAGAAATATATCCAGTCTTATCGCATGCCATTTACTTATCGTAGCAATAGTAATTAATTGTCACACTGGCGTTAAAATAATGGTTATCAAGTCGAGAAAGCAGACGGTTAGATGAAACGGTTTGGTTAAATATTTTTGGAGACTGAATCCATGCGTTACGGTTATCGTCAGATGAAATGAACTTGGTTACCCGAGTTCAAATCTTGAACAAGGCCTGTTTGCATTTCACATTGTGTAATACTCTTGGGAAACGTAGACTCGTTCACAAAGAATAGGATGTGACACAAAGTGGCAAGTATGGACATCCAGCGAGGATCGAACTCGCTATTCATTTGAACCTGCGAGATTAACTTGCTAACCATTACACCAGGATAGAACACCCTCTTTTACATTTGATTAATTTATTTACAAAAAGAACAATCAACTATTTAGCAGCCTTTAGAAAATCAGTGAATATTCATAATGAATAATTGGGTATTTCCTATAACTCCAACATACACAAAGGGGAACCACTCTTGACTGATAAATTATTTATTTATTTTCCCATTAAACTAACCCTAAACCCTAAACCCAACTCTAACCCTAAACCCTAAAGCCTAACACTAATCCTAAACCCTAACTCTAACCCTAACCCCGTCTTCATTTTTCCTAGTAGATCAATCAATAACTAGATAATTTATCAGTCAAGAGTGGTTTCCCTTTGTTTAAGTTGGAGTTATAGGAAATAACCGAATATTTTTTTAGCAAACAAGTGAATTACAATTAAATGTGTCAATTACAGAAAATAAACAATTACAAAAAGAAAAGAAGGATTGCAAGGCAAGTTAGTGAAATAATACGTTCATTTAAAGAATCAATTAAGAGTTATGAATTTTAAGAAACTGAAAACGAAAAACGTTTACTTTGCATTGATCAAATTTTACAAAATAAAATAAATGAATATTTATGTTAAGAAAATGGCTTCAATTTATTTAACACTTTAACTAAATGATAAATTTTATATCTTATTTCAAATAATAGTTATTAATTATAAAATACTCCATAAATATCTTTTGTGAATCCTAAATTTTCAGTGGTACTCTCTTGAATTTTTGTGCCCCGACCATTTTTTTCAAATTTGACCTTGTGGCTCCCAAACATCTCATAGACACTAAGGAGGCCATATGACCCTGTTGAGAAACCCTGATTTAAATCTTTGCCTTCCAAATTTCCCCTACGGCTGTACCAAATTTTCTTGATATGTTTTACTTGAATGACGTGTTATTTCTATCTACTCACCCCAGAACCCACTCTCTCTCTCTTAATTTAATGGAGATCGTGTGTTTTTCTGTCTGTAACCGAAACTATGTTACTATTCAAGTCCCAATTCCGATAGTTATGTACGTCACATTCTATATGATTTTATTTTATTTAAACCTCAATTAATAATACAATTGTTTTAAATTATTAATACTGTTACCCATATCCACATACTAATAACATGCAATTGTATTTATATACACAACAAAATAGCGGTTTACAATGTGAACGGGAAGGCTAATTTGCATATTGATCTTAAAAATTTGATTTTAATAAATATGTGTTTAGTATTTTTGATTTCTAATTGTTTGGTTTTATCTTAATGAATATGAGCAAAGATTTCGCGAATAAATTATTAAAAATTCCGTTAACAAGACAAAATGCGATTTAGGCGCTGGATAGACGCGAGGTTCAATTCAGGTGCCCGGATGTTGGGGCCTACACGCGACCATCCGAATGCACGAGAATTGTGCGTTGCACGGGCGCGAGGTTCGACTGATGTGCCCGGATGTTGGGGGACTATGCCCATAAATAACTGAAGTGAGTGGAGCGCTGCGACAGGTAGTTGGCCTACGCGAGAGTGAAGAAACGCTTTGTGGACGACCCTGCATAAGAATTTGTTTTTAATTCAACATAGCACAAAAACAGAGAACCGATGGGATCGGTTTAAAGTAGGTTAAGAGTTAAACAATCTAATTTTGAAAATAAAACTGACGCAAAATCTACCCAACCTCCAAAATCTACCCAACTTCCTAATCTATTGACAGTATTAGATATATCAAACGACATTTAAAAAATTCCTTCTACGCTATTAAAAGAGAAAAAAATGATGTTAGTCTCTTTTAATATCAGTGTATTCTAGTGACATTAACATGCAGGGATGGGAAAATAAACTGCTCGAAGCTAATTGATTGTGAAAAATAAGAAGGAAAAAATAAATAATAAGCAAACGAAAAATATAGTTCGTGTTTCAATGTAAATAAATATTACGACACTAATGCTTCTAACCTTTTGAGATCGTTAAGAAAAAAAATTGCTGAAAAGAAAAGTAGTTTCAATATTGATATAAAATCAACGTCTTTGTATGGCCGTGAGAGTCTATCAATGTTGAGTTAATTAAGACTACAAACATCGGCATCTGTAAACAAAAGGTCAAAGAAACCACGTGAAAAAGTTTGCGTTTACTTTTCATCTAGTCCATTAGTGTTTGCTACTGAAAATGTTCGGTAGATATAGGTAGATATATTGATGTTAAACGAAAGGGTGCGGTACAAAAATAAAGTCTCCTAAATTATTTCAATGCGACGTGCTATAAATACAGGCAGCTCAAGTATAGAAAGTTAAAAATGAAATAATTAATCAAAAACAAGAAAATAAAATAAAATTGATATATCTATGCATATATAAAGGGTAGTTGTGTGAATCTGTATGGCCGGAGGAAACTTCGAAAATAAAACAATTAACCACAAAGTAAATATATATACACATTAAATATCACCAGGGCTTTTTTTTAAGCCAAAATAATAGAAATTTGATTTGTATTCGTGAAGATAATAAAAAAAAAATGTTAATGAAAAAAGTCCATGCTGTTATCCTTTAATATTTTAGATAGTAGACATTAACACTTCTTTTCAGAGTAGCTGGATCAATGCAAGGTTTTTTTTTATGGGGATTTAAATGGGGCATATCACGAGAATGCAACTCTCGATTCAGTCATAATGGATCTGCGGGACTAACTTACAAAATTACCCCTCTACCCAGACGACGTCGGGTAGCCGCTGCTAGTATATATATATATATTATATATATATATATATATATATATGTGTGTGTGTGTGTGTGTGTGTGTGTTGAAGAGATAATTGGAAAAAATACTTTTGTATGGATGAAATTTTTTATTGTTATTAAACTCGTGTTTCAACCAAAATTTTGGTTGAAACACGTGTTCATAAATAACATGAACAAATGTTATCAATACCAAAGTGTATATCTATTTCTTCCAATTATCTTTTCAATATATCTTTTCAATCTTTCTAATAATTTTCTTTATATTATCATCACGAAAATAATTATTAAAAATCTGAAAGAGTTATCATTCCGATTTCTTTTTATTTAGGTTATCATTGTTTGTTTGCGTCACGAAGGTGACGCTAGATAACGCTAACGGTTTATTTTGAAAAAATTAAATTACAATTTTTAATATGTGATGTGAAATGCAAACATGATATAGAATAAAAATTATTCTATTCATTTAAGGCAGCGGTCCCCAACCTTTTTTTGCGCCACGGACCGGTTTCATCTAAGATAATATTTTTACGGACCGGCCTTCATATGCTCTGGCCTACATTTGCTCGATAATCGTTAATGACGTATCTAATAATAAACCATGCGCAGCGATCTTATGTTCAACTGTAAAGGCTGGTGACCTATCACGTGACTGAGGTCTGTCGAGAGGCACAGAAGTCACTTTTCAAAATTAAACATCAACATTTAGACTGATAATCAATAATAATAAAAAAAAACGATTTTTAAAAATTCAAACGTTCTGAGCGGCCCGGTACCTAATGCCCCGCAACCCGGTACCGGGTCGCGACCCGGTGGTTGGGGACCGCTGATTTAAGACATTAAGAATATTATCACCGATTTCCTAATTCTGTTTATAGTATGTTCTTTAAATTCTATTTACAAAGTTTCCAGAAATTTAACTGCATAAAGTTTGAACACATAAAACACACACACACACACACACACACATATATATATATATATATATATATATATATATATATATATATATATGCTGAATTGGCAGGGGTCGGTATCGAACTAGGAACCTTGTTCGGCTAGAAACCACAAGGTTCCTAGTTCGATACAGGCCCGCGCCAACTACGCGTATGAGTAGCACAGGGATCTGTGCAGTAAAGTAAGGAGCTGAAGGTAGGTGTAGCGCTCGCCTCAGACGTAAAAACAATCACATTGGTCTAGCGCTGGTGAAAAAGAGGATAGCCTCCTTGGCTGATTGGTTGATACCGACTTTAGGCCACCCCGACGACTTTATATATATATATATATATATATATATATATATATATTATAAAGGTACACGGTAATAACCTACTCGAGTTTCATCATAAGGATCTTCAGGGTTAAATCCACTGGATTAATCAAGATATTGATTAATTGCAGTCGATTTCATGTGTAAGTCACCATTTCCACAAATACCATATATATATATATATATATATATATATATATATATATATGTGTGTGTGTGTGTGTGTGTGTGTGTGTATATAAGTATTTTAGAGATATAGAGATGTTTTATTACAAACGAAGAGATCGTCAAATGAAAAAAAATATAAAGTGTCATTGCACCTTAGAAACTATTAGTTGCATAGCAAATATATCCAATGCAAATAAGTTTTTTTTCTTCTGGTGATTCTTATATGAATTTTCTACAGAGACATTCTTCTCTGTGGTTGATAGAATTACTGGACAAAAACAAAAAAGAAGAAGAAGAAGAAAAAAACATACGAAGGTGTCAATTCTAAAATAATACACCTTACCACTCCATAAATAACTCCATCTTTTACATCAATCATTCCTATTGATTCGATTATAAATACATACGATCCATATAACTTGTGTTAGTCGTTTATTTGGGGATGAGCAGTTAATAAGAAAAACAAAATACAGAAAAATGTAATCTTAAAATGAACAACAGTTATTAAAGTCAGTTTCATGTATATATATATGTATATATATATATTTACCAACCCCTGCGCACGACCAGGATGCGACACAAGGTCAATTTCTTAAGTGGAGTTCAACAGGTTTGAATTCAGAGTTTTCCTTCTCCTAGACCGGTTGCCTAACCAAGGTTAAACACCACAGTCTGCCCTACTATTTATCCATAGCTGGAGGGAGAGTAGGATTCTTAACTTTCCCAAGGGTATTAGCGCTAAGTGAAATGTAATTACCAGTTCCCGAGTTCGAGTCCGAAAAGAAGGTTCCCGAGTCCGACAAGAAATACCCGAAGAAGGTCGAAGGGCATATCGGCCGAAACGTTGTACAAATAACAATGAAGATGAGGACAATAGTCCGAATATCGCTGATAATACTAATCATCAAACCTCATCTCAAACATTCAGAGAAATAATATTACGATTTGTCTGGTCATTTTATGACTGTAGTTGTACGCAGCTTTACAGCGGAGATCTCTCGTGGCATAATGTTTGATCTTTTCTTCGGGTAGAAAGATATAGTATCACTATCAATCCTTGTCCGCCGATCCGTCCTTAAAGTAGGAGTTGTATCAGAGTTTATCCTGTCTCGAAGTAGTGAGTTCTATAATCCTCGTCTGTTGATCAGTACTTTCAGCGAGTAATTTTAGGAAATTTATCAACGCTTTTATATAGTAAATTAAATATATATTTGGGAGTTTTTGATTGGCCGATCCATCCAACGCTGTTTTGGAACAGTCTATAAATATGTGTTGATCATTAGCACACCTAATAGCAATATACTCCAACAGTATTAAATCTTGCTTATTAATTAAAAAATATTTTAACATTAATATCAACTCGCAGAGAATTTCACTTTTTATAATTTTTCATTTCTAACGTTCGATGCATACATTTAAAGACAATCAAAAGATGGATTCATTATATTCAAGAAATTTACAGTTTGATTTCTGTTGAGAGGAAACCTTTATCATGATTTCCGCTATGTGGATGGAAATCGGTCTGGGGTTAAGATAAGCAAACAAAAGACTCGGGTTAGTTGACAGCGAGTGGGTGACCAGACCGGAAAGAAAGCCGTGGTTACGTAAGCGTTGCGAATTTGCGAGTGCGTCTTACCAGAAGTTTGCGTAGGAGGTGAACCGGAGGAGACTGTCTCAGTGTCCAGGGAAGGACCACCTGCTAAAGTCGGAGGGAAAAACTCTCAAGGAGTAAAAATAATAATAATAATAATAATAATAATACAGCATTGTTAAAATACTGAAAAGAGACCAGTAGATATAAGGGAGGTTCCTGTCACTCAGTCTCGAGTAAAAACCATCGGGTAACGATGGTGTGAAAAACTCAATAATAATAATAATAATAATAATAATGGTGAAAGAGATACCAATAGTAGTTGGGCACTTGGAACGGTCCCCAAAAGCTTAGAAAAAAGACTAGAGGAACTGGAAATCAGAGGAAGAATCGTGACCATGCATATAACAGTGTTGCATAATCTATGTGGCAGCGTAGATTATTGGCAACACCCTGTAGGAGAATTCTAAGGGGCCAGTTTTTTAATTTAACAGAATGGAAAATCACTGGACAGTTAGAATCTTGCAAGTCACGTGAGATTTAGTTAGTTAATCAGTTTGTAGCCGGACTTTGGGAGGGACAGACGTATCCTATTTCAGTTGTGACTCAGCGTGATGAGTTAGTAAACGGGCAAATAAAACCTTTGATCGAAGCAATAAGACTTGTTAATTAATTGCGCATGCCCCTAGTTAGAAAAGAAAGAAGCGTCAAGTAAAGCAAGAACTTAGGCGTTGACGATAATGGCCAGAATAGAAGGAGAAGAAGTAAAGATCCAACATGGCGACTGAACGAAGTTCAACCAAGTACGTAAACGACTATCTGTCCATCTATCTCTGATGTCTCCACTTTCTCTATCGCATAAGAACTCTTGTTATGTACCCGACAAGCAAGGGGTATGTTACAACAGCATTGTTGAAATCAGATGGAATACTCAGGAGAGTTCTGGAGATTTGAGGAGACTTATTTTCACTCAACTCCAGTGAAAAACCATCAGCTAATGCTGGCGTGAAAAACTAATTATAATAATCAATGAATAATTTGTCGATGCTAAAAAAATTGTAATATACTTCACTAGAAAATTATGGTATCAGCTCATTTACGAGGACGTTTAACTTTAGCAGTAAATCAACTAATTACATATACGACGCAAACTATCTTTATTGATAATTCTAGCTTGATAAAATATTCCTTAAATAAACTCGAGTAAATTATCTAAATTACGGGCATAATTTATCCAAGACATGCAGAGGAAAATATGGAATTCGTTGACAAAGAAAATTAGATTTAAAATTTAGTTGCCGCTCCTCATGGCAGCCTTAATTCTTTCAGGCATGCATGTCAGAAATTTAAAGCAATATACTTAATCAAAAAAGGTATCAACTTTCTCGAATAGCAATTCATAAATATCATTTGAAATATGGAGTCTTTTCATGGAATATTTTTCTTTTTTAAAATTTTCTGGTTGCTGGGGAAAAAAGGATACCATTAATTTAAATAATCTAATCTATTTTCTTGAAGGAATTTTTACGAAGCCAGAATGTCCAGCTATTAAAATTCTGCATTTTATCTATCATTAATTTGAATTAAATGAATAACTAAATGAACATCTGTTAACTATGCTAATTCATAAAATTTAACATGAGTTGAATCTGTCTATGATTTAAAAAAATGGACATGTGTATCTATTTTAAGCCCATCTATGGGAATGTTCATGTTTTTCTGTTTTTTATTTTTTAGTTTCATGCGTTTTAAGTCATTACTTTTAATTTGTCTTGATTTTCCTATTCGGCCGACATCATTTAATTGTCGTTTCTATATCTCTCGAATTAACGAAGATTCCATTACGACCATTGACCAATTAAAATCATCTGATAAATCCTCAGTCTTTTAAGTTCAAACCACTTCAATGTCATCTGTGGCTTTCTAGCAAAATATTTGAAATCAATATATTATCTATTTATTATGGATTTTTCGGACTCTTATACTCATATTTTTTTTTCGGCCAAAGTTTCTTCAGGCCTTCTTCAGGTGTTTCTTGTCAAACTCTTGTTGGTAAAATGACGCAACGTACATTGGATTTAAGTTAATACAGTTCTAAATGACAATCATCTGTAGGTTCATGGTTGAATTCTGAACATGAACGATAAAAAATGGAATACTTATCATAGGTTAACACTTTTACCGGTCCTTGTTAGCGCAATGAAACAGCTTACTCCGGTGGATTGAATAAAAGGTTCGGTTCAAAGTTTCATGAAGGCTGTGTGTATATCTTACAAATTCTCTGCGTGACACACACACACACATAACTGCCACACAACCACACGCAGAGAATTTGGAAGTTATAAGACACAAAACAAAATGGACGATCACTAACAACAGCTTCAGTTTCAGAAATCTTCTGTCGAAGAGATTTTTATCTCGAAATATGAAGAATAAATTAAAGTTTAAACAACACCATAGTTACCTTATATTTCTTTACACTTGCATTCCAAACCAATACAATATATATATATATATATATATATATATATATATATGTGTGTGTGTGTGTGTGTGTGTGTGTGTGTGTTTAAATATATATGTATGTGTATATATGTGCGTGTATATATATACATAAAGAGAAATAAAGAGAGGGAATATCAGATTTAAAGGAAATCAAATATGGTCTTTCTATATTTATGTATTATTAATAATAAAATCCTGATTCTTCTCTATATTCTTTAGTCTTCTTGGATGATAGAGAAGAAACAGTCATTCAATTGTGACAAGATAGCAGACTTAATCTATTTTATTTTTAAAAGTTTGTATCAAAAATAGCAACGGCGTGTCTTTTCTCTTATCTTTTGTTCTCTTATGCAATCTCTATCGTCTCTACTTATTCGTGCATACACATACTGACTTGCAAGAAACATGTAACACACACACACACACACACACACACACACAAAACACATACTGTCACACACTCGCACACACACTGTCACATAAGCACACGCTGTCTCTCACAAACACTAATGCGCACACACACACACATAGACACTCGCATAAACATTTATTTACAACACACAGATACACAGACGCCCACATACATACTCACAAAAAGAGAGTGACACGCACTCTCTCTCTCTATCTCTCTCTCTCTCTCTCTCTCTCTCAAACACACACACGCACAGATAAACACACTAACTAATAAACGCACTCTCCCTCTCTCACACACACAGATACACTGTCATACACACACACACAAATACACATACTCACCTACATACTGTCACACACTCACACACACACTGTCACACACTCACATACTGTCTCTCACACACATTCGCAAACACTCACACACAAACAGGCACACCCACACACACACATACAACGCGCGCACATAGACACTCACATAAACATTTATTTACAACACACAGATACACAGACCTACACATACACACTGACAAACAAAGAGACACTCAGTCACACACTCTCTCACTCAAACACACACACACAGTCACACACGCAGACACACACACACACACACACACACACACACACACACACATATATATATATATATATATATATATATATATTGGGGGAGAAAAAGAAAGATGTAGCTTTTAAAAATCTGTGTTTTTTTCCCGTCCTTTATCTGCCTTTCTATTGCATTTGCTAGATTAAATTTTAACTTGCTAACACCATTTCTAATAATAAAACGTCTTTTGTTTTTGGATTTTCTTTATCTATTTATAAAACTTTTCTTTTTTGATAACATCATACTTCATACCTACCATCCAATAAAGTAGAAACCTGCACACATATTTGATATATAACCAGGAATGTGTTACCACTGATTATATATATATATATATATATTACACCAGCAGACCTTGCCATGGTGTCATGGCTAGCAAATTAGTTTTACTGTGGGTTCGATCTCGATTAGATGCTTCATTACCCGGTCCTTGTTACCCGGTCTTGCGTTATTCGGACTATTGTCCTTATCTTCATTCTTATCTGTACAGCGTTTCGGTCGAGGTGCCCTCCGTCCTTCTTCAGGTATTTCTTGTCGAACTCGGGGACCTTCTTCGGACTCGAGAACCTTCTTGTCGTAATCGGGAGCTATCACGAAACTTTGACCCCAACCCTTTATTATGTCCATGAGGGTATCTTGTTCTTATTCCGCTAACCTTAGCTGGGGTAGAGGCGTTAAGCTCTGTTAATTATTATTCTATGTAACTGCTGCTCTTGACCAGGATTGAACCAGCAGTCTAGAGATAACTGTCACTTACAACTGTCTTAACCTGACTCCTTTATCCCCTAGATTATGTCCGTTGTACAGATAACAAAGAAGATGGGGACAATAGTCCGAATAACGCAGATAATACTAATCATCAAGCCTCATCTCAAACATTCAGAGAAATAGATGCTTCATTGTTACGCTCTTCTGTTGACATCTATTAATGATCGTATTTTATGGTTGCATTAATTTACTAGTTTAATTACCGCCAATTAGGGCGGCTTTTAAGCGAGTTAACTAATCATTTTTGTTACCATAATTACAGTGATGTTTACTAGTCAAGATGGGCCGGTATAGCTCAGTTGGTAGAGCGTCGGATTAGGAACCACAAGCTTCCGGGTTCGATATAGGCCTTCGCCCACTCAGCGTATGAGTAGCACAGGGATCTGTGCGGTAAAGTGAGAAGCTGATGGTAGATGTGGTGCTCCACCGCAGACGCCGAAACAATCTCCTGGTCTAGCTCTAGTGAAAAGGGGATAGACTCCCTTGCTGTCTGGCTGATACCAACTTTAGGCCATCCCGAAGACTTTACTTTACTTACTTACCATAGATAAGTCTTCGGTGTGACCTAATGTCGGTATCGATCAGACAGCGAGGGAGTCTATCCTCTTTTCGAAAAACAGCCTCAAACATAGATGCTGCATTTAAAGGCTGTCCCTAAAGATGCTGATTTTCCGCTGCTTTGTTGCCGCGACTTTCTTCTGGACCTTTTGGCTTCATGGTGTTGCGCCAGGGTGACTTCAGACATGAACAGTTCGCTATAGAGAGCCTGTCGCCAAAGAGGGCGGTCGTGAGCCAAATTTTCCCAGCTAAAAGGGGTAGCGCCAAAGTATCTTCTCCGTAGTGGGATTTGATAATTTGTATTATTTCGATTTGTTTTACTGTTGTCCTCCTCTTTATTGTTATATACACAACGTTTCGACCAATGTGTCCTCTGGTCTTCTACAAATGTTACTATCGAACTCAAAAACTTTCTTAAACACATTGCGCCACGGATGTTAGTTAAGTATTTTATGTTATTATCGAACGTGGCCAGGATTGAACCTGAACCTACTGATGATTGGACAAATGGCACAACGGATATAGGGGTTGAATTAAAACAATTCTAAGTGATAATGATCTCTCGCTTGCAGTTTCAGTCCTGACTACGTGCAAAAATAGAATAGAATACTTAACATATGTGGAAAAAATATTTGAGGTCGGCTGGAGTGGTAGTGTCTAGTACGAAATACCGAAGGCGAGATCTGCGCCTGACGGGAATTTTATACCATGCTACCGGATGTGAGCAGGTCTGCCTTTCGTATAAATACGTCAGATGACAGAGATGAAAACTTCGTTTTTACGTCGGACTGATTGTACTGTCTTTTTTAGATCGATCCACAAAGAATTCTTGTTACCTTCGAATCTTTGTTATTTTTTGTTAAGCTTGGATAGTTAATTGACCCTCGATTGTGCAAGAGGGTCACAAAAACAAGAACCGATTAATTGACCACGGAATCTATGCTCTTGTCTCTTTTTCTTTTTCTTACCCCCTCATGGTCGAAATATTTTCGACACATAGCTTAACACAACTATCATAGTTAACGGAATGAAACAATTTACCCCAATGGATTAAATAAAGGGTTCGTTTCGAAGTTCCGTGAAGACTCCTGATACCGAAGACTTCCGATTTTAATAAGACGATTCCAGAGTTCAATAAGAAACACCCGAGGAGGATCAGAGAACATATCGACCGAAACGTTGACTATATAACAATAAATATGAGGACAACAGTCCGAAAAATCTATATAATATAGACCTCGAATTGTTCTTTATATATTATGACTAGATGCGGCTACCCAGCGTCACATAGTGTATTGATTTGTTTACATTTCAGATTTACAAATGCTGGACACTTTTAATGGTAATTTCAAACTATTTTTATGAATATTTTGATTTTTAAATAATTTCGAATGTAAATCAAGTCTTCATAACTTTTGCACAAAAAGCAAGTCCTGGTGATATTTAATGTGTATATATATTTACTTACTTGTTCATTTTTTTTGTAGTTTTCATCCGAACATACATACATACACTCCAACTGCCATTTATATATATATACTAGAAGCAGCAACCCAGCATCACTTGAGTAAAGAGAGAGGAAAAAAAAAAACCCTGGTGTATTGATTTGTTTACTTTTGAGATTTACAAATGCTGGACATTTTCAAGTAGAATTTCAATGCAATTTCTATATTTGTTTTAATTTTTAAATATCTTTGAATATAAATCAAATCTTCATATTTTTTCACAAAAAGCAAGAACCGGTGATATTTAATGTGTATATATATATATTTACTTTGTCGTTAATAGTTTTATTTTCGTAGTTTTCATCCGGACATACATACATACGCACTGACTGTATTTATGTATGTATGTATAGATAATTTCATTTTATTTTTCTTGTAACGCTGATACATTTTACAAATTATCTTTATTGATTATTTTGCAAATGTCTTCTCTTAGCGCGAAAACATTAAGTGGTCACGTGATTTCAGTGTTGCTTGGCGGATAAAAAGCAATAACGTAGTTTAATGTAAAAACTGTAGATTTTAATGAAGATTCATGACGTATGTTGTAAAAGTACAAATCGAAAAGAAGTTTGATTAACAAAGAAAGTTATGATGAATAAAGAAACGCTAATTAAAAAAAAGAAGAAGAAGAAGAATCCCCTTTGGCATTCGACACATTTATTTAAGATATTTTTCCATTGACCCAAACACCAATGGAATTGGTCTATTCTACAAAATCGTGCCAATGTTCTCCCCCACCCACGCTCCCAAATTTGCCCGGGGATATATAATTCACAATTTAGGAAACTAGGTCTAATTATTGGGTTAGTTTCTTTGTTTAATGGCATATCAACATTCGTAGGTTATCTAATGCCAAAATCATCATTATAATTGTTCTAATACTAATCTTGCGGTGGCTGGGGTCTACATGTGCTGGGAATGACGTTAAATTCTATCTGATGGTGAGGCTCCAGTTCTGGAGGTCTGGGGGAATGTGGAGCACCCCTTTATCACCATTGCTCCCAGGTCCACTCTGACCCGGAATGGTAGTATCTGTTAGGGTCCCATCCATGGGGTAAATAGAAAAATGTGTTTATAAACAAAATTTGATTATCCATTAAGAATGAATTTATTTCAAAACTTAGTCGGTATTAAATGACCCACTGAGGTTGATATGCCGTAAAACAAAACAAACAAACAAACAATACTAATCTTAATTCCTTTTTGCTTCATCTTCCAAACAGAAATTTGTTTCTTTATCATAGCATAGATTTTTTAAATTGTAATTCCTGCAATAAAATACCAAAGCCATTCTTCTAAAAGAACAGTAAGTAAAGTGGGTAGAATGGCCTATTGGCGGTATCCGAGTGAGAGCAAGGGAATATTTCCTCATTTCAATAGTGCTAACTCTCTCATTTGTCTGGGGATCAAATATCTCAAATCAGGAAGAAATCGTGTTCAGCTAGGTCTGATGATTGTTTTAGTTAATTTGCTTAATGGCATATCAACATTGGCGGGTTAGGTAAAACCTAAGCATTCATTATAGAAGAACACATTGAACACAGCCCGTTCGCCACGGGTATGATGTACACAAATTCACAAGTATGGTGCATCCAGCGGGCGAAGGAATTGGGTAAATAAATTTATAGGATTTTCATATACCATTTTAGATTTGAATTATATATATATATATATATATATATATATATATATATATATATATATATACCGGGTATTCGGGATAATTTTGGCATATTTATATTTGGTTATATTTCTCCATGGGTTGGAGGTATTGACGCACACTGTGCATCATTTAAATGCTTGGATCCCTCTTCATTCGTATACGTGATGACAGATAGAATAGATGACTGGAAGCTATCTGAATCATGGAAGAGAATAAATTGTATCATGATGATATGCGCCGGCCATCAAAATAAGGAGATTATGGTTGCTGCCCAATGCTCCCTGAACACTGTAAAAACAATCAGGCCTAAACTGGAGAATTGCAATGAAGACTGCAAGACTGTGGCTAGAAGAAAGTAATATAACAGATGACCTGATTGCACTCAATGAAGACCTCCGCCATTACTCATTCAAGCATCGCAGAGGTCAACTGCTCCCAGAAAACGCCAATAAGAATCGTCTGACAAAGGCGAAGAAATTTCTGACGAAAGTGAAACATCCTGCTGAACCACAAACAATCTGGTTCTTTTCTGATGAGAAAAACATTTTCCAAGATCAAAAGCACAACACGCAGAATAACAGATGGCTTGCACACAGTCCAAAGGACACTCCTCGTGTCATCCAGACAAATATCCCCAAACTATGACGGTTTTCGGATGTGTATCCTATGAGGGTAATATGATGCATCCGCATTTTTTTAGAGAGGGTATCAGGTTGAATTCAGATGTCTACATGGAGTTACTAAACTCTGTAGACAAGCCCTGGATAACAAGGGTGGCCAATGGTAAGCCATATGTATGGCAGCAGGATTCGGCTCCCTGCTACACCTCTGGGAAAGTCAAAAATGGTCATCGGCGAAATTTTACGACTACACCAGTCCCAATGTTTGGCCTCTGAACTCCCCAGATCTTAACCCCATGGATTCTTATGTATGTAGTGCTATTGAGTAAGACACCAATTGTCGGGCCAGTACAATAAAGCCCAGTTAATCGACAGAATTAAAGTAGTTTTTGAGACCCTTCCTAGGGAAACTGTACCATCAGCTTGCTCCAGGTTCTGGAGCAGGATTGAGGCTGTGATCGACGCTAATGGCGGTTATTTTGAGTGAAACCTGTTTTCAGTAATGTAATTTCCGTGTCTGTTGAATTTCTTTACAATCCATTAAATTTTGTAGTTTTTGTTTTACCTTATGAAACTGTCAATTTTATACCGAACAACCTGTATGCATATATGTATATGTATATTTATATATATAAACCCACCTTAAACAAAATAAACTTGGAAACAAGTCAACATGTCCTCAGATACCTATAATTTCCCGTCTATCCTCCTTCCACTATTCCCCCTCCTTCTCACAAACTTGTGACCCCCCTCCCACAAAATCTCTACTGCATCGTTCGTTTGAACTACTGCCAATTCCTACTACCTCCCACTACCAATTGTTACTACCTCCCACTAACAATTCCTACGTTACTGCTCGTTTTCTTTAAAAACGAGACACCACGAATCATGCCATCAGTTTCCAACCTGAAGATGGCAAATCGACATGCGGAAAGCGCTCGTAGAGACACCTTTGGTGGATTACTACACTAGTTCCACCCTGACACCAAAAAGATGGCCAGACACCGTGAAAGATTGAACAGAAACTTATACGACAGGAATTGTCACTCGAGTTCAACCAAACATGTTTAAAAGAGAAAATGCTGCAAAAATACACTTATATACATATATATATCTGTGTGTGTGTGTGTGTGTACGTGTGTGTGTGTGTCTTCATTTTCTATTTATCAATAATAATTAGAAAACTTTTATTAAAGAAAACTGTCTTGAAGTTCACAAATAAAAGTGCTGCAATCCCATACATTCATACAACGGATAGAATTCTTTGCTCTCATCAATAAGAAACAAAATAATGACCATTCGTCTTCATCGGAACCAGCATGATATATCTCAAAGACTAATAATATCTGTGTCTTGTAGCCCTTCTCATTACTGTTTATCTTCTCCGATTCGCCTCCAAAATGCGGTGCCGTTCAAAGAATACGACACGTTCAGCTGTTCTGCGTGTCACTTGTGAGAATTACCCAAAAAGGATGTTGGTTTCTCAAGAGGAAGTCATTTTTCGCGCACACGCACTTCCGCTTGCGCATTTTGCGGGATCGTATTGCTGTTTGTCCTTCGAATAACGCAAGCAACACTGATATTTTGAAACGGCACGTTTAGGCCCTTATGCTAATAGGGCTTTGAAATCAGCCGTTTTCGGAACTGTGCGCAAATATTCACTCAGAACAGTGGGGTTTGCATACTCTAAGAAATTCAGCACGTTATATATTTAAACAAACCTTCATTTCAAATAAAAAAGAAGCCTACTATGATATGCTTAATTAGCATATTAACCCTCAAAAGTCGGTCCTGGGAGGGTATTCATTTGGCAGTAACTCGTTACAATGACATTGAATACAGAGCTAAGTGTTAAGTTGAGCGGGAAGTCTCTCTCTCTCTTTCTCTCTCTCTCACACACACACCACACACACACACACACATATATATATATATATATATATGTGTGTGTGTGTGTGTGTGTGTGTGAATAAACAGGCCTTAAATACCATGGGTATTGTGGTTATGGACCATTTCCACTCGTGGGTATCTAGGGCCACGAGCTTCTTCAGACCATGTATATCTTTTATTAATAACATTTTTTATTAATAAATTTATTATTAATAAAATTTGTTAAAAAGATATACGTGGTCTGAAGAAGCTCGTGGGCCCTAGATACCCACGAGTGGAAATGGTCCATAACCACGATACCCATAGTATTTAAGGCCTTTATTAACAAATAATTTTACTCTGTTTACAATAATTAAACATTGAGCTCTCATACGGAAACTGAACTCTACAACAAACTACTGGTAGAGAATTAGGACCCGCCTAGAATCAACTTGTACCAAGAAACTTGGTACCACACCAAAGTATATATATATATATATATATATATATATATATATATAGTCTTTCCACCTAACTTTATACTCGGTATGCTCAATTCGCTCACTTTTCATAGTTGCGGAAATTGTTAAAAAACATTCTTTATAAAATGGAAAATTAACTTTTTAATGTTTTCTCTCACGTTTAATATAAAGAACAATTCCAACTTTATGTGTTAAAAAAAAAAAAAAAAACAAATTTCTGTTACATATAACGTAAATTATTTGCATTTTAAATGATTTTGCGATAAATTCTTAATCTTTGTTGACATAGTTATCGCATCTTGACGCGAACAATTAGACCCAATTAATTTTCTATGGAGGATCATACATGTAATAATTTTTTATTATTCTGAAGCAAAACAAATTACTAATTTAGCATTTCCTTGATGCATTACGATTTAACTCTTAATATTATTGGAAAAAAAAGAGGTGGGAAAATCAAAATTATAATGCTAAAAATCATTTACAATAAAATTCTATCAGAAATATTATAAAAAGCGAAACTTTTTTAAAATACATTTCTAATAAAGTATATAAAACACTACACACCTCAAAGGAGAAGTATTCTTTAGTTAATTTTGTAGTTTATAAATTCACATATGAAAAAAATCAAAATTTGAAAATGGGGCGTTGAATTAAAAATTGCTATTATTCCACAATATAAAAATCCTTATTCAAATAGTCTGTCCCAATTTCATATTTGGTAAATAAGCAATTTTTCTCGGCAGAACCTTCTGTATAATATTCAATTTCATAATCGTAATTTCTGTAGCTAATCACGGTATCATCAAATTTTAAATTTTTATTGTTGATTTCAAAAATAATTAATTTCTTCAAACAAACACTGTTTGAGCTCTACAGAGTATAATTATACAGGTGTCACGGATTTGAACATATTTGATTATTATTCACAACAGCAGCAACAAAAACAATTAAAAAAAAGAATATAATATTATGTCCCCTACATACTTCCATAAATAAAAATGACTCCAATTTTTAATTGAAACATTATTTTCAATATTTTTAAAATAAATACTGTATAGGTCATTATTTTTGCTAAATAATTTTATACAATATTTTCTTTAATTAAATAAATACAATTTTGCTATACAATAAACAAAAGTATTTATTTTACATTTTATAGATTAAAAAAAATCCCTAAAAAAATAGACAACAGGAACTTTAATATAAAATTCCTTAGAAATTAAGCTAACGATTTCGAAAAAAGAAAAAAAAAAAAAAAGGATAAATATTCTTTCTTATTTATGAGACTTAAGTTTCAAATTTTAAGACGTCCTAATACCAAAACTGTACTAGTATCGATTTATTTTTATTTTTTACATATGTTTCGTCATAGAATTATCTTTTCAAAAATGTGTATGGGGGATTAATACGCGAAACAAAAACTAACGAAAAAAATAATTTGCCTTTTCACTTTAATAAACATTTATTTACAATAAAAGTTCTTCTTTTATTACTTCATATACCGAAAGTTTTATCAAAATCGGATTGTTAGTTTATTTCATATGATTTTTAGAAGAATTTCCCGTGATCCCCCTTAGTAGAAGGTGCGCGAAAATGGGTATAGCTCTTATTTACTGTCATTATAACTAGTTCACACACACACACACACACACACACACACACACACACACGACCCCATATATATATATATATTATATATATATATATATATGAGGTGGTCAAACGATGTGTTTGAAATGGCGAAGGTCGACAATTTTTGGCAGATTATGTGCTTAATTAAAGTCATACCTAATTTGTTAATTAATTAATTATAATTAAATGAATTAGGCGTGAATATCGGCTTAAATGTAAAGCGTAAACAAATCGAGAAAAAGTCGATCTCTGTACCTACATTTCAGCCCATTAGGCCTCATCAGCAGAGCTATAGACAGGGCAGTGCTTTGTGCGTGATTCGAACCCTACCTGTTAGCCTGACAGGCGGACATTCTAACCACTACACTAGCTAGCTTCAGCAGAATTTCTCGTTTACAAGGTGTGTCAAAAAGTATCGAGATTTTAGTTGTATTTACCAATATCATAGGAATGAACAATAAATGTGACGTTCATTTTTTCAGAATAGAAGGCGTGTCAAAAAGTACAGAGGTTAAAGCTGTATTTACAAAGATAGAAATGAAGAATGTACTCCTTAATTGACCTTGTATCGCATTCTGCTCCTGTGGAGGGGTTGGTAAATATATATATACATATATATTGAATAATCACGTTGTTTCAAACAGGAACGCAAAGATTTTTTCAAAAAAATGATGTTATAAATTCTCAGTGACAAACATTTAATTCAAGACGACTTTTTAAAATTTCAAGTCTCATACAAAATTGCATATCCCATTCTTTAAAACAGAAATAAAATGATTTATAATAATTGTTGTTATGACGTAATTTCTCACATATATATTGCCCAACACATTTGACACGGGTAGGATGCGACACAGGGTCGCAACTATGAGGCATCCGGTGGATGTGAGACTACCTTTCTAACTATTATATCACAATGGGACGTCATTGAGTATTGGATAAACTAGAAACAACAACAAACAAGATTCTCTGTAAACTATCTATAAAGAAAAAGAAAACTTAGTTATTTTCAACAAATCTAAGTACTTTTGAAACACACTTTACTTTTTTCAAGCGTTAAACTATTTCGCTAAACCAGTTTCTCGTTTAAATAGTGTTAATCGATTTTGTCACTTAAAAATGTCCATCCTTTTTTCTCGTTAGATTTTGTTTTCTTTTATGTATGTTATTTTTCGCTTTTTCTTTTCGCACATACTAACATCACACTCAGAATGTGCTGAAAACTAACATATTCTTCAACGAAAAAAAGGCAGAAAAAGCAGAAAGAAATTCAGTAACAGTTTACCAATCAGTTGTCAAGGTTATCTTTAAAACATTGAGATTTAGAATTTGAAATTCGTGAAAGTCAGTTAAAACATAAATCTAAAATTTAAAAACAAATCTCGCTTTGTTTTATTTTTGTTTTTATTATTTTTCGTTCTGTCTTATCTTTTTTTTTGTTATGATTTTTCTTTTCTTTCCCCGAGCGCCGTTATTCTAGTGAATCAATGTGAGTGACTGGAAGACAAAGAAAAAAAGTTGGTGTTGAGCAAATTTGGACAATTGAATAAATATTACTGACAACATTTGATCTTTATCAATTAACTTAATTGATCTTTTGTTAAGCATAAATTTGTCTCGGCTTTTATCCAAGTTTTCTTTACAGATATTTTATTTATTTCAAGACCCAACATGATTTTTATTTGTTTTCTTTTTTATTCAGTTCGTATTTTTCGTTCTTTTCCTCCTTTCTTTCTTTCTTTCTTCTTTCTTTCTTTCTTTCTTTCTTTCTTCTTTCGTCTAAGTCTTCTCTACAGATACCTTATTTATCCCAAGGCCCTATATGACTTTCATTTCTTTCTCGTTTTTATTCGGTTCCTTTTTCCCTTCTTTTCCTCCATTTCTTTCTTTCTTTCTTTTCTTTCTTTCTTTTTTTTCTTTCTATCTTTCTTTCTTTTCTTTTCTTTCTTTCTTTCTTCTTTTTTTCTTTCTTCTTTCTTTCTTCTCAAGTCTTCTTTACAGATATCGTATTTATCACGAAGCCCTACCAGCCTCTTTTTTCATTTCTTTTTGTTCTCATTCGGTTCTTATTTTTACTCCATTTCATTCTTTCTTTCTTTCATTCTTTCTTTCTTTCTTTCTTTCATTGTTTCTTTCCTATAAGTTTTCCTTGCAGATATCTTAACTACCCCAAGCCCCTATGTGACTTTTTCTTTTCATTTTTCCCCCGTTTTTATTCGGTTCTTATTTTTCCTTCATTTCCTCTATTTCTTTTTTCCTTTCTTTCTTTCTGTCGTTCTTTCTTTCGTCTAAGTCTTCTCTACAGATATCTTATTTACTTCAAGGCCCAACATAACATTCTTTTTTCAATATTTTCTTTTTTTATTCGTTTATTTTCTTTTTCACAATTTCTTTCCTTTTTTTCTTCCATTATTTCTTTTGTTTAAGTCTTCTTTACAAATACTTGATTTATTTCAACGACTTATACGACTATTTTGTGGTCGTTTTTTATTTGTTTTCTGTTCGTCTTTTTTCTCCTCTATTTCATTTTTCTTTCATTCTTTCATTCATCCAAGTCTTCTTTTTTCTTCACGTTATTCATTCATTCTGTATTTATTCTATTTATTTGGTATTTCTTCTTTCTTTCACTTTCTTTGTCGTTTAATTCTTTGCTTCGTTTCATACTTTATTTTGCTTCTTTCTTGTCAGAATATTTCATTTTATGGTTTTATTTTTATTTACTATTTATTAGTTTATAATATTTTATTATTCATTGTTATTTATTATTATTCATTTTTATAATATCATATTATTCTTTATTTTTATGAATTTTTCATTTTATTCCTAATTTTTTATTTTTCTTCAATTTTCTTATTTTGTTTTCTCTTTCTTTTGTATGTATTTTGTCTCTTTTTGTTTTTTCCTTTGTTTTTTCCTTCTTTTTTCTTTTTCTTTCTCTAAATTGCTTACTTGATTCTTTTATTTATATTTTGTTTGTTTTCATTCGAGATTTACTTACAAACTATTATTCCAATGATATAAAACTGATGTTATAACTCCGAGCCAAAGTATTAGTGCTTCTTCATTAATCTTCTTTCTTTGTACTTCATTTTATCTTTTTGTTTTTGTCACTTTTTATTTACTTGATGTCCCCTCTATTTTTTCTTTCTTTTCCTTTACTTTCTCTTTCCTCTTCTTTTTTTTGGTCAATCTATTAGTGCTTCTTCATTTTTCTCTCTTTTTTCTTTGTGATTTATTCTATTTCCTTTTCCTTTCTTTTCATTTTGACTACTTTTTCTCTTCTTAAATTGTATTCAATTCTCTTTTTTAATCTCTTTTTCATTTACATGATGTCTCTTCTTCTTTTCTTTCTTTTCGTTTTCTTTCCTTTTTGCTCACCTCACAATTTAAAAACTTTTTTTTATGGATTTTTTAATATGATAATTTGACGAAGTCTCCTTCAAATAATCTCAAATCTTAACAGCAACTCAAAATTGTATTTTTTGTTTTTTATGTGTTTTCAGTTTTCAGGTTTCGAAATGCCATTTAGTGGTAAAGGCGCTTGAAAATTAAAAATAGAATTTTGAGTTGTCTCTACAAATGCTATTATGATTTTAAATCACTTGAAAAAGAATTCCGTGGCTCGCCTGCCAGATACACACACACACATACAATGAAACACACACAAAGACATACCAACACACACACACACAAATACATATATATACATATATATACATATATGTATATATATATATATATATATATATAACACACACACACACATATATATATATATATATATATATATATATATATATATATATATATATATATATATAAAGTTATTCCTATTATCGCGTACCTTTTTATTCATATTAGATTTCTCTACTTGTCTATGCACAAAATCGGATGAAATTTTAATTTCCGTTTTCAAATTAGTTAAAAATGAAAACAAAAGACGAAAAAGACGATATCTCCTCTCTCTCTCTCTCTCTCTCTGTCTCTCTCTCTCTCACACACACACACACACACATATATATATATATATATATTATATATTATATATGTTGTGTGTGTGTGTGTGTGTGTGGACTCGTCGCCCAGAGTTCAAATCCTGGATGTGGCAATTGCATTTCACTTAGCGCTAATACCCTTGGGAAAGGTATGAATCATACTGTTCCCCCAGCTATGGATAAATAGTAGGACAGACTGGGCTCTTTAACCCTGGTTAGGCAACCGGTCTAGGAGAAGGAAAACTCTGAATTCAAAACTGGTGAACTCCGCTTAAGAAATTGACATTGTGTCACATCCTGCTCGTGCGGAGGGCTCGATGAATATACATATATATATATATATTATATATGTGTGTGTGTGTGTGTGTGTTTATTTGGGCAGCATTCTTTCATTTATACATGTAGAATTAAATAAAAGACACATCTCCTGTTTAACAATTTTATTAATGATCTTTTCAAGCTTTCTGGCCAACTTTTTTTTTACATTTCAATGGAATCCGTAGATTAGTCCACCAAAGTTCATATCCCAAGTACTTTCGGCACTTCGAAGTCCCATCATCAGGGGTGATGTGTTTATGTTCCGGTTTTTAAAAAGTTTTTTCATTACATCTAAAAATACATGCATAAGAACACTCTAATTACCGAAATATCCTAAGGGAAAATACGGACATTTTGCACAAAGAAACAAAATAAACAAAAACTCCAAATACCAGAAGCTTTATACATCAAACAAATCATCCTTAAATAAGATTAATTTTGAATGCAGTAGTCACATTTTAATATGCCTATAACACTTTTCCTACCAATTCTCCTCCTTCCAGCCCCCATCACACCCCTTAATATTATTTCTAAGAGTTCCCCTCCTAGTTACTCTCTCTATTACTAACTTGAAAAACTGGAACATAAACACATCATCCCTGATGATGGCACTTCAAAGTGCAGAAAGTACTTCGGATATAAAGTTTGGTGGACTAATCTACGGATTCCGTCCAAATATAAACGTTGGCCAGAAAGCTCGAAAAGATTGTTAATAAAATTGTTAAACAGGAGACGTGCAAACACACACGCACACGCACACACACACACACACACATATATATATATATGATGAAAATGCCATGTTGTATATATTTGACTAATGTTGATAACTAATAGAAGTGTTGACTTTGAAGAAAAGGCCGTTTAAAAAGAAGCACCAGAAATAATTATCTATCCCCTCTCTTTCTCTTTCACTCTGTTTCTCACTCTATCTCCCCTCCCTTTCTCACTATATATACATATATATATACATATTTACTTATATATATCTATATATATATATTCCCATACTTTACATTCGTTTAATTTTAAATAATTTCCTCCTTGCCTTTCATCAAATTGTCTTAACTGTCAATGCACACACTACGATGAACATTTAATCTCCGTTTGTAACTTAATTATCCACCCTCACATTTCAATTTCACCCAGACATCTAAGTCGCTTATTCTTCTGTTTTACAACTCATTTCCTACCGTTAATTTTCCGTTTATTTTTTTTTTCTAATTCTTTCCGGTTTGAATCTGAATTTGGAACTTAATTCTATCGTCTAGACAAAACCTATCGGAACCAGATTCTTTTTCAATTCATTAAAATAGTTTCACTAACTAAAGCAGATATTTATTTATATATTTTTTGCACTACATCCTCTGTAAAAAAAAAAAATCTTAAAATCAATAATTAAGGGATGAAGTGATTATTCCGAGGAAATATATATTAATAGATACGGAAGTTGGAAATTAACTAGTAAATACGCTAATAATTGGGTCTTACAACCCTAAGAAAAAAATACATTCACCTTTTTCATATATTATCAGGAATAAAATAAAAAATACATATCACTCAAAAAATTGTGAAAAAAATTGGATTATATTTATATTTTGAAAGAAAAAACAAACGAAAATAAATTTACCTTATTGACCCAGGATTATGAATAAGATGAAGAGAAATTTAGAGAGAGAAAAAAATAGAGAAGAAAATGTATTTATAGTTTAATTTTAAATGGAATGAAATGATTGACTTGTATGGTCTCATTGAACCCACTCACATTATAATATCCAAACAATCTTAACTTGTTGAGTAAAAAAATGATTTTTCAATAAAATTAGTAAAGAAATATATATATATATATATATATATATATATATATATATAGAGAGAGAGAGAGAGAGAGAGAGAGAGAGAGAGAGAGAGAGAGAGAGAGAGAGAGAGAGGAAGGAGGGAAAGAAAGATTTCAATGAAGAATCCCTTTGAATTTCATCACTGGATCAATAAGAATGACAAGGAGAATAGCAAATATAATTTTTCTATATTCTTTACACACATACACACACATACACACACACACACACACGCACAGACACACACACGCACAGACACACACGCATATATATATATATATATATACATTTATACATATATATATACATATATAGAGAGAGGGTGAAAGTCTATATAAATATACTTATACATACAAAGCATATGTATAATATATATATGTATATACATAATATATATGTATATATTTATATAAGTTATATATATATATATATAGAGAGAGAGAGAGAGAGTGAGAGAGAATGAGAAAGAGACAGACAGACAGACATAGATAGATAGATAGATAGATAGTAAATATTAAATAAAAAACTCAACATTTTCCAACTACTCAAGTTTAATGCATGTCAATCATAAAAAAACGTTGCAAAAGACAAACATTCTTATTTACTCTATTTTGCTGCCTCTAGTTACGTTCAGGAAATTCGAGGAGATCGCAATTTTTTATCTAATATTTATTTCATAATTCTCTATTTATAAAATATTGACAATTTGTATTTGTTACTCATCATTTCATTATCATTTAAAACACGCCCACGCACAAGCTCATCTTATTATAATGGAGATTGTGTGTTTTTGTGTCTGTAACCGAAACTATATTACTACTCAAGTCACAATTTCCTTAGTTATTTACTGCACATTCTCCATGATTCTATTTCTATTTAAAACTCAATTACTAATAAAACTGTTTGACATTATTAATACTGTTGGCCTTACCTAAATACTAATAACATGCAATTGTATATATATATACAACTAAATACCAGTTTTCAGAGTAAACGTAAAGCTAATTTGCATATTGATATTTAAAAAACTGATTTTAATAAAAATGTGCTTGGTATTATTGATTTCTAATTGTTTGGTTTTATCTTAATGAATATGAGTAAAAATCTCTTCAATAAATCCTAAAAGAAATTCATTAACAAGAAGAAATAACAGTAATTTTATTCTTTACTTCCTATTTTAACTAAATAGTTAAATTAGAAAAATTTAGCATTGAAAAACGGAAGTGATGAAAGAGTAAGTTTCAGTTGTTCTATTTTCCGATTATACCCCCTCTGTTTCGAATCTTTTTATTTTAATTCTTAATTAGTTTCATTAGCCTTTCTGATTTAATCTAATATTTTATTACATTTAAACTTAAATACTTGCACCCGGAGGGTGCATATATTTGCTAGTATATATAAAGGAGTACAAACGCCCACAGAGATACTCATATATATATGCATATATTTTTGGGAGAATAAGTGCTTAATTGGAGTCGTACCTAATTTTGAAAATTAATTAATTAATAATGAATTAGGCGGGAATAATAATTAATTAATTAATTTTCAAAATTAGGTACGACTCCAATTAAGCACTTATTCTCCCAAAAATTGTCGGCAAAAAGCCATTCCAAACAAACCCTGTTTACAACTTATCATATGTATATATATGTATGTATGTATGTATGTATGTATGTGTGTGTGTGTATGAATAT
>CM042158.1:3443906-3463906 GCA_023376005.1 Doryteuthis pealeii | reverse complement strand
AATTCAGAGTGAGCAGACACGAAAGTCTGTCTCACCGAGATGTTGTTCTCACCGCGTGTTCCTGGGCTGGGGTTTGTTCTTAATAAAGACTTAAAGAAAAAAACAACTACACAGTCTTGTTAATTTATTAAAACAAGAGATGACCAGCCCAAACAAGAAGTAAAATCAACCCGAAGAAACAACCGACAGCATCAGGTCTGAGGAAATGTCCGACGAATTAGCGACAGGCACCAGTCAACAGTAAAAACAAGTAAGAACTCCTCAATATATCTTGTGGGGATATAAATTAAATTAAATTCAATCAAAATTAAATAAATAGATTAAAAGTTCTGTGCGTCTGGACTCTAGCGTCCAGAGTTAACGGTCTAATCAATAAAGTCTCCATCTATACTTCGAAACAGTTGTGTCCTTTTATTTCTCTTTCATCTCTTCATTTCATATTCCCCATAAATTGGTGACCCTGACGTAATAAAAAGACACAACTCTTTCGAAGTATAGATGGAGACTTTATTGATTAGACCGTTAACTCTGGACGCTAGAGTCCAGACGCTCAGAACTTTTCATTTATTTATTTATTTTATTTTGATTTAATTTAATTTAATTTAAATCCCTACAATCTCATACTCTGTCTCTCACTCGCCGTTTATATACCCCATATAAAGGGGTATATAACACAATTGCTTTTTTTTCGGGGGGTGTCGAATGTTTTCGTTGCATGGTGTGATTGTGAAGAATGCTTGTATCTTTCTTTAGTCTGCTGCTCTCAAATACAGCTGATTTTAAGAGGAGGTTTTATATTGAAACAATCCTGAAAAATCAGGGTAGGTCTTATTTTGCAGATAGGTCTTATTTTCTGGAAAATACGGTACCAGTCTGGGTCAGAGTGAACCTAAGTGTTATAGCATGTATATTGTCTAGTTAAGTCTTGTGTTTACTGAGAAATAATATTGGCTTTATTCCTGCTACTAGTTTAAATATAGGTTTAAAAAAACATTGGTAACGATTAAGGATATACAAACATTTACACAGATCTTTAAAATCTGCATTTTAATTTTATTTTCAAACCGGTCATTTGTTTTTCAGTAATTAAATTATGCCAGGCAAATATCAAATATTGGATGGATAGAATGGAAAGAAAATTAATTCTGTGAAAGTAATTTAAAAAAATATTGATGAAATAAACATTTGAATCGTGGCAAGCTTTAATTCTAAAATGTCGTCTGAAGAATTTTATTTCTTATCCATGTTAGCAGATCTTAAATGAATAAAATTAAAACTGATTTTTTTATGAACAAAATATCCAGCTCTGTCAAAAGAGACTCGGATCTTCACTTGTTAAGTTTTTTGGTATGATTCATTATTCCATTTATAATAACTTGTCTCTGTTTTATTAAATAACGGTGTGGTTGATTTGCATACTGGTTTTAACAAAATCGGGTTTAATAAATAATCTCTCGGTGTTATTGATCTCAATATTATTCTTTTATTCTCTATCATTTAATACAAATAATGGATTGAATAAAGGATTAAGTTCTGTGATGACTCCCGATTACGACAAGAAGGTTCCCGATTACGACTAGAAGGGTTTCGAGTCCGAGGTGGTTACCGAATCCGAGAAGGTTCCCGAGTCCGACAAGAAATACCTGAAAAAGACCGGAGGGCACATCGGCCGAAACGTTGTACAGATAACAATGAAGATGAGGACAATAGTTCGAATAATACAAATAATACTAATTAATGTATAACAGACAATTCTCTTTTATAATGCAACAAAGAAATAGCTGAAACGGAAATGCGTGTGTGTAATGACAAATTATAACACCGATAGATTTGGGAAAGCTTTATTCTACTTAGAATAATTGGTACACTTATTCAGAGTTTATATAGTCTAATATTCTCTAGAGAGTTCTCTAAAGAGGAAGTAATCATAAAATAGGGGAGGTAACTATCGATTACTTATTACATTGTTTTTGTTTATAATTTGTTTCTTCTATTGTGAACTTATTTTCGCTGAATGTTTGTTATATTCTCATGTAAACATGTCCTTACCTTTGTACTTAAATACTGTGTACATATTTTGCCCCAAAACATTATTTAAACTATATAAATTCTTATGTTTGGTCAATACAAAGCAGATGTTGAATACAAGGTATGTCAGAAAAGTTCCAATTTGATCGAATTTTTCGATGTGTGAGTCATCGTCCAATGTGAGTTCTTGCCACAGGACCAGACGATCAACAAGCATGTCTACAAAGAGATGCTGCGGCGTTTGCTTCATTTAGTGCACGAGAAGAGGCGAGAAAAGTGTCAGGACAACTCGTGGGTGTTTCATCATGACAACGCACCTGCCCACACTGTCCTCGGTATCCGAGAATTCTTGGCCCAGAAGAATATCACTGTGCTGGAGCGAAATCCCTATTCGTCTGACCTGGTTCCATGTAATTTTTGCCTCTTTCCCAAATTCAATGGGATCATCAAGGGCACCCGTTTTGAGGATGTGTATGATATTAAAAAGAAAGTGACGACAGAACTACGGAGAATCGTGGAAGAATCCTTTCAGGAATGCATGCAAGCGTGGTAGAGTAGGATGGGAAAGTGCATTAGACTCCAGGGGGATTACTTTGAACGGATTAACTTGTAGTTTGTAATTTGGATTGGAAATAAAAATTTGTGACACGAGTCCTGGAACTTTTCTGACATTCCTCGTAGATGTTAAATTTATACTAAATTTAGCTAGTTATGTCTTGTATTTGTTCACTGAGATATCGAAAAGCAAATTAACCTAATTCATGCGACTAATTTAATTACACTGGTTTACAAAAAATATTTTTTGTCTGAGGCAAGAATGTGAATAGGTGTTTTTTTTAACTAATTTGGGTGTGTTGAACTCAAATTTATAAACAGTTTTGCTCTATCACCTCTAATTTTCTGTCTTTTAAATAGTCTCATTTTAATATATACAGAGTATATACGTGCTTATTTCAACAGTTGCAGCAGCTTATTACAGATAAAACAGGATAGATAAAAAACAATGACGGAAAAAATATACTTGGATGACACAATGTACACAATTCATAGTACCGCAGACAGTTAGAAATTTGTTTTTTAGATGATCTACTGACTGCCAGTGCACTATTGGCCAGTGCACTACTGGCTGTTGATTGAGACGTGTTGGCTACGCTTAACTGCCAAAATCCGTCTTGATATATAGCTGTATATATATAATGTAATGCTATCACTTACATTTATTGCATAATAAATAAAAAAAGAAGACATAAGTCACACAATATTAGAAATTAACCCTGAATGCATATACGCCTTTATGTACAGTATGTGTACAAAATGTACAGTATGCATATCTATAAAAACTAGAGGTGAATCTGAATTCAGCACCCACAAATTTGGTTAAAGCAGCAATTTTTGTGCTTACCTCAATTTCTTTGTAAACCAGTGTTATTGGTGAATAAATCATTGGTAATGATTAATGATATACAAACATTTAAACATCTTATTATAATAGAGATTGTGTGTTTTTCTGTCTGTAACCGAAACTATATTACCACTCAAGTCACAATTCCTTTACTTATTTACGTCACATTCTCCATGATTTTTATTTAAATCTCAATTATCAATAAAACTGTTATACATTAATAATACTGTTGGCACATCTGCATACTAATAACATGCGAGTGTACTTATATATACAACAAAATAGTGGTTTATACTGTGCATGGGAAGGCTAATTTGCATATTGATATCAAAGATTTTGATTTTAATAAATATGCGCTTGGTAGTATTGATTTCTAATTGTTTGGTCTTATCTTAATGAATATGAGCCAAAATCTCTTCAATACATCTTAAAAGAAATCCCTTAACAAGAAGAAATAACTGTAATTTTATTATTTATTTCCCATTTTAACTAAATAGTTAAATTAGGAAAATTTAGTAATAAAAGATGGGAGTGGTGGAATAGTAAGTTTCAGTTGTTCAATTTTTCGATTATACCCACCTTTGTTTCAAATCTTTTTATCTGCATTCTTATTTAGTTTCATTAGCCTTTCTAATTTAGTATAATATATTATCACTTTAAAATTTTAACACTTGCACCCGGAGGGTGCATATATTTGCTAGTATCTTTAATATCTGTATTTTAACTTTTATTAAAACGGTCAATTGATTTTTAATTAAATGATGCTCAACAAATATCAGATATTGGATGGATGCAATGGGAATAAAATTACTTCTATGAATTTAATAAGAAAATATCGATAACGTAAACAGTTGAATTGTGTCAACCTTTTATTATAAAATATCGTTCGTAACATTGTATACTTTAGAAACTTTAAAACAACTAAGGATAGGCACGACTGGGTTGGAAAGATGATCCTCTGGGAATTGTGCAAGAAACTAAGTTCTGACCATTCAACAAAATGGTATATGCATAAAACCAGAATCTGACCTTGAGAATGAAACACATAAAATTATCAGTGACTTGAAGATAAAGATCGATCACCTCATCCCAGCAACTAGACCAGACCTAGTATTTATTTACAAGAAAAAGAGAATCTGTCGATTTGTAGAATTTGGTGTCCCAGCAGATCACAGGGTGAAGATGAAAGAAAATGAAAAGGCAGACAAATACATGGATCTTGCTAGAGAATTAAAAAAGCTCAGGAATATAAGGATGAAAGTGATACCTATTGTATCTGGTGCACTTGGAACGGTCCTGAAATGTTTAGAAAACAGAGGAAAGGAACTGGAAATCAGAAGAATCGAGACTATTTAAACAACAATAGAGTTAATACCGACTAGAATTCTTAGACCTGGAGATATGCGGGGATTTGTCAGTCAGATTCAAATAAAACACCATCGGCTTACGCTGGTGAAAAAAATCGCAAGGAGGGAAATAATATCTAGCTATTTTTTCTTTATTTCTTTTTACTGTTTTCTTTCTTCTTCCTTCTTTCTTCGTGCATTTTTTCATTATATATTTTATAATCATTTTTCTTTCTTTCTTTCTTTCAACTCTAACATTTTTCTTACATTTTTCAATGTCATCCTTTCCTTATACATTTTTGTCACTTTTCTTTTCTTTTTTTCCTATTTATCTTTTTTATACTAATTTCTGTCTTTCTTTCTTTCTTTTATTGTTCATTGATTCATTTCAGTTTCTCCTTTCGTTTTTATTCATTGTGCTATTCTATATATTCTTTCTTTCTTTCTTTCTTCTTCTTCTTCTTCTTCTTCTTCTTCTTCTTCTTCTTCTTCTTCTTCTTCTTCTTCTTCTTCTTTAACATATACTTTTTCTCTTTCGTTCTTATTTTTGTGCTATTCTATTTCTTTCTTTCTTTCTTTCTTTTTTTTCTTTCTTTACGGTTTTACTCTATTCTTCTTTCTTTTCATCTTCATAACCTTTCTTCTCATCTTTCTTTTATTCCTTACTTTCTACTTCCTTTCTCTTTATCCCAGAGAAGAAAAAAAACAATCATTTTTAAAACCGAATAGATTCCCAAACTTTTACCCATTCTATAAAGCATCAATTGAGAACTCCAATCGCCATTCAACACACAAACGATCGAACCGTTTCCAGATGTCGAAAAAGAGCACATTTCAAAGTTGAGTGTTAATGCACAGATAATCGAACTATTTGCATAGTGTACATTAGATCATACAACACTGCTATTTGCTCTCAATCAACCAATCAATTCGTTTTCGCAACTGAACATGTGTTTCGAGCGATGCGTAAAATCTAATAAAACAATGTCAGTGGAATGATAAAATTGGAACACTAAACGTATTTAATGTGAAAGCTATCTTAGCACAAAACAATGCACAAAATCTATAATTATTCACATTGGCCATTCGCTTCTCTCCGGCCAAAGTAAATTCAATTTTGTGGCTTCCATACTGTTTTCGACCAATCTTCAACTGGTGTTTTCACTTGATAGTTTGCACTGATAGGCGTTTAGAAAAACAGAGATCACTATTGTTTCTACAATGTAAAATCGAAATGTCCGTCGGCGAAATGCGTGAGTAGGTAATGATTAACACCAGAAAATATGATGTGCAAGAATGAAAAAAAAAAGTAAGAAAAGAAAAAAGTATAGACTAGAATTATCGTGCATGAGAAACCTTGTCTATCTAAAAAGTAATGTGACTGATTTATTTTTTTATTTTTCAGGGTGTGCACCCTGTTTTAAAATAAGCAAATCAGTACTGTCTTGTGATCAAATCTTCCGTTCGTGGGTTGTCTCTCAGCAAAGAAATGTAGTCTCTTCGACCGATACAGTTTATTAGGAAAGTAGGATTATAAAAGATGTATAAAATGTTGATTTCTGAGCATTCTTCTAACGCCTTCGTATCGTTCTTTTTTTCTTTTATATTAATGGTTGAACCGTCGGCTTTGGACGGTTAGTGTAGAAAATAGATTTGAATTCAATTCAAGAAAATATTATTTGAATTCAGACTTAGAATAATAATAGATCTGATTGATGTTCTTTTGGTTTGTGTTCAACAGTGAGAAGGACTGTTAGTTCCTTGTCAGTTTCAGCTAGGCCGTTTAATTATGAAGATTGGTTGGCTCGACTTCCACACGTGGTTCAGGTCCTGTGAATTAAAAAGATTAAATAAAGATGATATTCTTAAGATAAGTGTTGTGTTGGTCACTACAATCAAAACGACCACCAAGGCATCACCAACATCTAAGATTAAGAAACCGCTCGAAATAAAAGAATCAGACCAATAGACAGAAAGCTAAGAAGACATACGTCTTACTCAGAGATAAGAAGTAAGAAAGTCCTATTCGGGAGTAAGAAAATGCTACTCATAAGTAAAAGTACAGAAGCGGAAAAGTTGCTTTCTGAGTATTCCTCTAAGGCCTCGCATCGATCTTTTTTTTTTAAATATTAATGGGTGTACCGTCGGTTTTGGACGGTTAGTGTAGAAGTAGATTTGAATTCAAAGTAACCGCCCCAAAACAAGAGAGTCAGATCATAGTCTAAAGCAAATAAGACAGAATCGACCGTTATACTCAGAAGTAAAAAGAAAAAAGTGCAACTCCCCGCAGTAAGACAGAATACTATTTGCAAAATAATTCTAACTACAGGTACGTAATAAATCATAAGCTGCTTATGAAATTATAATAACAGTAATGAGTGGATTATATAAGAAGGAAATGTTATACACTATTCTTCTGGCATGCCCGTCTTATTACATAATAGTATGTTATATTGTGAGTATCGCTGTATCTCTCATTTTAATCTTTCTCCTGTACAAACTTGTGTTACTTTTGAATAGTTATTTCTCTTACTGCTGAGTTGCACTTTCTTTCTTTTATTCTGATATAACGGTCGATTCTGTCTTATTTGCTTTTAGACTATTGAATCTGAACTCTCTGTTGGGGCGGTTACTTTGAATTCAAATCTCCTTCTACACTAACGTCCAAAACCGACGGTACACCCATTAATATTTAAAAAAAAAAAAAAAGATCGATGCGAAGGCCTTAGAGGAATATCAGAAAGCAACTTTTCCGCTTCTGTACTTTACTTATGAGTAGCATTTTATTACTCGAATAGGACTTTCTACTTCTTATCTCTGAGTAAGACGTATGTCTTCTTAGCTTTCTGTCTATTGTCTGATTCTTTATTTCGAGCGGTTTCTTAATCTTAAGATGTTGGTGAGCTTGTGGTCGTTTGATTGTTAGTGACCAACACAACACTTATCTTTTAAGAATTCATCTTATTTAATCTTTTTAATCACAGGACCTGAACCACGTGTGGAAGTCGAGCCAACCAACTTCATAATTAACGGCCTAGCTGAAACTGACAAGAACTAACAGTCCTTCTCACTGTTGAAACACAAACCAAAAGAACATCCATCAGATCTATTATATTCTAAGTCTGAATTCAAATAATATTTTTCTTGAATTGATTCAAATCTAATTTTCTACACTAACCGTCCAAAGCCACGGTTCAACCATTAATATAAAAGAAAAAGAACGAATACGAAGCGTTAGAAAGAATGCTCAGAATCACATTTTATACATCTTTATAATCCTCTTCCTAATAAACTTGTATCGGTCGAAGAGACTACATTCTTTGGCTGAGAGACAACAACGACGAAATTTGATCACAAGACAGTAGATTTGCTTATTTTAAACAGGGTTGCACACCTGAAAAATAAAAAAATAAATCAGTTCACATTACTTTTAGATAGACAAGGTCTCATGCAGACGATAATTCTAGTCTAATTACTTTTTTCTTTTCTACTTTTTTTTTTCATTCTTGCACATCATAATTTCTGGTGTTAATCATACTACTCACGCATTTCGCCGACGGACATTTCGATTTACATTTGTAGAAACAATAGTGATCTCTGTTTTTCCTAACCGCCTATCAGTGCAAACTATCAAGTGAAAACAGTTGAAGTTGGTCGATAAACAAGTATGGAAGCCACAAAATTGAATTTAAACTTTGCCGGAGAGAAGCGAATGGCCAATGTGGAATAATTATAGATTTGTGCATTGTTTTGTGCTAAGATAGCTTCCATTAATACGTTTAGTGTCCAATTTTATCCATTCCACTGACATTGTTTTATTAGATTTTACCATCGCTCGAACACATGTTCAGTTGCGAAAACGAATTTGAGTTGATTGAAGAGCAAAATAGCAGTGTTGATGATCTAATGTACACTATGCAAAATAGTTCGATTATCTGTGCATTAACACTCAACTTTGAAATGTGCTCCTTTTCGACATCCTGGAAACGGTTCGATCGTTTGTGTGTTGAATGGCGATTGGAGTTTCTCAATTGATGCTTTATAGAATGGGTAAAAGTTTGGGAATCTATTCGGTTTAAAAAAATGATTGTTTTTTTCTTCTTGGGATAAAGAGAAGGAAGTAGAAAGTAAGGAATAAAAGAAAGATGAGAAAAGAAAGGTTATGAAGATGAAAGAAGAAGAATAGGTAAAACCGTAAAGAAAGAAAAAAAGAAAGAAAGAAAGAAAGAAATAGAATAGCACAAAAATTAAGAACGGAAAGAGAAAAAGGTATAATGTTAAAGAAGAAAGAAGAAGAAGAAGAAGAAGAAGAAGAAAGAAGAAGAAAAAGAAGAAGAAGAAGAAGACGAAAGAAAGAAAGAAAAGAAAATATAGAATAGCCAATGAAATAAAAACGAAAGGAGAATGAAATGAATCATGAAACAATAATAGAAAGAAAGAAGACAGAAATTAGGTAATAAAAAAAGATAAATAGGAAAAAAGAAGAAAGTGACAAAAATGTATAATGGAAGGATGACATTGAAAATGTAATGAAAATGTTAGAGTGAAAGAAAGAAAGAAAGAAAAATGATTATAAAATAATAATGAAAAATGGCACGAAGAAGAGGAGAAGGAAAGAACAGTAAAAAGAATAAAGAAAAAATGCTAGTATTATTTCTCCTTGCGATTTTTTTTCACGCCAAGCGTAAAGCCGATGGTGTTTTCTTTGAATCTGACTGACAAATCCCCGCTATCTCCAGTTAAGAATCTAGTCGGTATACTCTATATGGTTGTTTAATAGTCTCCGATTCTTCTGATTTTCCAGTTCCTTTCCTCTGTTTTCCTTAAACATTTCAGAGGACCGTTCCAAAGTGCACCAAGATGACAATATGTATCACTTTCATACCTTATATTTCCTGAGCTTTTTTAATTCTCTAGGCAAGATCATGTATTTGTTGCCTTTTCATTTTCTTCATCTTCACCCTGTGATCTGCTGGGACACCAATTCTACAAATCGACCAGATTCTCTTTTTTCTTTAAATACTAGGTCTGGTCTAGTTGCTGGGATGGGTGATCGAATCTTTAAATCTCAAGTCACTGATTTAATTTTTATGTGGTTTCATTCTCAAGGCTCAGACTTCTGGTTTATGCATTACCATTTTGTTGAATGGTCGAACTTAGTTTTCTTGCACAATTCCAGAGGATCAGTCTTTCCAAACCAGTCGTGCCTATCCTTAGTTGTTTTTAAAGGTTTCTAAAGTAAGCAATGTACGACGATATTTTAGTAATAAAGGTTGACACAATTCAAAACTGTTTACGTTATCGATAATTTTTTATCTAAATTCATAGAGTAATTTTATTCCCTTGCATCCCATCAATATCTGATATTTGTTGACAATCATTTAATTAAATCAATTGACCGTTTTAATAAAAGTTAAAATACAGATATTAAAGATCCTAGGCAAATATATGCACTACCCTCCGGGTGCAAGTGTTAACATTTTTAAAAGTGATAAATATTATACTAAATTAGAAAGGTAATAAACTAAATAAGAATGCAGAATAAAAAGATTTGAAACAAAGGTGGTATAATCGAAAAATTGAACAACTGAAACTCTATTCACCACTACCCATCTTTTATTACTAAATTTTCCTAATTTTACTATTAGTTAAAATGGGACAATAATATAATAAAATTAACAGTTATTTCTTCTTGCTTAAGGGATTTCTTTAAGATGTTTGAAGAGCTATTATTTTGGCTCATATTCATTAAGATAAGACCAAACAATTAGAAATCATACTACAAGCGCATATTTATAAATCAAATCTTTGATATCAATATGCAAATTACCTTCCATGCACAGTATAAACCACGTATTTTTGTTGTATATATAAGTACAACTCGCATGTTATTAGTAATGGCAGATGTGGCCCAAACAGTATTATTAATGTATAACAGTTTTATTGTAATTGAGATTTAATAAAAATCTGGAGAATGTGACGTAAATACCGTAAGGAATTGTGACTTGAGTGGTAATATAGTTTCGGTTACAGACAGAAAAAACCACAATGCTCTATATAATAAGATGTTTAAATGTTGTATACTTAATCATCTACCAATGATTATTCACCAATAACACTGGTTTACAAAGAAATTGAGGTAAGCACAAAAATTGCTGCTTTTAAACCAAATTTGTGGGTGCTGAATTCAGATTCACCTCTAAAGTTTTTTTTATAGATATGCATACTGTAACATTTTGTACACAACTTTAATAAAGGCGTATATGCATTCAGGGCTGAATTTCTTCATATTGTGTGACTTATGTCTTCTTTTTTATTATTATGCATAATGTAAGTGATGCTTACATTTATATATATATAGCTATATATCAAGACGGATTTGGCAGTTAGCGTAGCAACACGTTCATCAACAGCAGTAGTGCCTGCCAATAAGTCCTGGCAGTCAGTAGATCATCTAAAAAACAATTTCTAAACTGTCTGGCGGTACTATGAATGTGTACATTGTGTCATCCCAAGTATTTTTTTTCCGTCAATGTTTTATCTATCCTGTTTTATCTGTAATAAGCTGCTGCAACGTTGAAATAAGCACGTATATACTCTGTATATATAAAATGAGCACTATTTAAAAGAACAGAAAATTAGAGGTGATATGAGCAAACTGTTTATTTGAGTTCAACACACCCAAATTGTTAAGAAAAAAAACACCCTAATTCACATTCTGGCTCAGACAAAAATATTTTTTGTAAACCAGTGTAAATTAAAATTAGTCGCATGAATTAGGTTAATTTTGCTTTCGATATCTCAAGTGACAAGATAACGAACTACTAGCTAAAGTTTAGTATAAATTTAACTATTCTACGGAGGAATGTCAGAAAAGTTCCAGGACTCGTGTCACAATTTTTTAATTTCCAATCGCCCAATTTACAAACTACAAGCTTAATCGCGTTCAAAGTAAGAATCTCCTGAGTCTAATGCACTTTCCCATCCTACTCTACCACGCTTGCATGCATTCTGAAAGATTCTTCCACGATTCTCCGTAAAGTTGATGAAAGAGTAGTTTCAGTTGTTCTATTTTCGATTATACCCCCTTCTGTTCGATCTTTTTATTTAATTCTTAATTTAGTTTCATTAGCCTTTCTTGATTTATCTAATATTTTATTACATTTTAAACTTAAATACTTGCCCCGGAGGGTGCATATATTTGCCTAGTATATATAAAGGAGGTACAAACGCCCACAGAGATATCATATATATATGCATTATTTTTGGAGAATAAGTGCTTAATTGGAGTCGTACCTAAATTTGAAAATTATTAACTTAATAAGAATAGGCGGGAATAATGAATTAATTTTAATTTAATTTTCAAAATTAGACGTACGACTCCAATTAAGCATTATGTCTCCCAAAAATTGTCGCAAAAGCCATTCCAACAAACCTGTTTACAACTTATCATATTTATATATATGTATGTATGATATGTATGTATTGTTATGTGTGGTGTGTATGAATATGCGTGTGTGTTTTGTTTATGGATGTGTATATGACGTGTGAAACCTCGAGTAGCAGAAAACAATCTGGTTTATTATTAAATATCTAATTATATATATATATAATATAGATATATATATAATATATATATAATATGCATAATCGTTGATATTGATGCGGCTTGCAAAGGGTTGGTTTTTTGAAATGTGTTTACTGCAATATGATGTTAAAACAAACATATAAAGTAATGAATATCTAATCTATCTTCTATACATATATATTATATTATATATATAGTATATTATATATATATATATGTTGTGTGTTGTTTTTTATGTGGTTGTAGTCGGGGTGGGGTGGTGCGGGAAAGGTAGGGAAGCGATTGATAAAGAAGAGGAGGAATTGGAAGAGCGGGAGACGGAAGAATCGGTAGATGGGAGTGGATAAGAAAAAGTGGAAGTGAATCCGACAGTATGTAATATGTAATGAAGCATGAACTGTGTGATTTTTTGCAATCTTTCTAATATTACACGACGCACGCACGCACGCACACATAATTATATGTATGTGGTGTGTGTAATATATATTTATATATATTATATATAATATATATAATAAACCCAAAACTGTTTATGCTAGTATCATTAAGGAAAGAGGAAAGAAAGAAAAGAAAATGCGAGAAGGGACTATTATATTTATCATATTAATTCAAGGATTATTCTTTGTTTGAAATATGAAAACATTTTTAAAAACTGAATTATCATTCTGGGTATATTCACATGGACCAAGCTAGTAGAAAATATAATGCAATGTTGGGAACTTAAATGGTCACCCAAATGGGGGGTCTTATAGAAGAGACAACGATCCCTAGAACTTCTCTGTCAACACATTCGACAATTTAGTTTGCTGAAAATTGGCGGCAAAGTAAATATTCCCGCGCAAAAAGGTCAGATTCATTGACAAGTATCTAAAATTGCCTATTCTTTACTTGTATCGATTCTGTGGGTAGAAGAGGCCAAACTCATGGCCGCTTGGCGAAACTTTTCTTTAAGAGATGTCTATGTAACTGATGAGCATCGTCAGTGACCATGTTGTAATAGGGTGGTGTGAACCCTTACAGTTTATTCGACATCAGATAATTTTGAATAGTCATTGAACTTAGACTAATTACGTAAGACTCTTATTTATCTACAAGATTACATTGGATTCTTTAGGTAGATCGAATACAGAACCGTGGGCGATTTTCTTCTCTCACCATTTTATTTATTTATGTCATTTTAGTGATATATACACTATTCCAAAAAATAACACATATTGATCAGAAAGGAACTAATGGTATAGATAGTAAATAGTAGGGATAGATAGTAAGATAATATGGTTGGTAATTATTAAGTAAACAGAGTATCAATATCATTGATCAGGGCTTTGTATTTAAGCTTTCAGGTAGCGTGGGCTTGGTCAAAAAAGATCGCATAGGAGAGAAACTTGTCATTGATCAAGCGTTGCGTTATTCATGTCCTCACATCACACACACACATGAATGGAAAATGAACTCGAGCAATATGAGGAAAAAATGAGTACAGAAAAGAAATGTAGATGGATAAAAAATGAATTTTATCGATATCACTGTTTTAATCGATATCACTTACACATGTGTGTTCGGTCTGTTTATCAAAATTGTATACGGATTACATTATTATTTTATTTAATTATTAACGGCCCTCTGCGTCCTAATGATTTAAAAAAAATATTCTTTTTTTTTCGAATTTAAATTTTTTTTCGAATCAATTAAAATTCTATTCTTGTCTCCACCGATTTTTATGATCCACTCGAAAAATCAAAAAATTCACTCTTGATGAAGGTCGTCAAAATCTCTCTGTGTACGGAATCATTTTTATACTTTTTCGATTATTATTATCATTCATCATTCAACTCCCTCTGATATTTTAATAATAATAATAAACGTAATCCGTATACATTTGGAATAAACAGCCAAACACATGTGTAAGTGATATCGATTAAAAAGTGATTTCGATAGAAATTCATTTTTAATCTCTACATTCTTTTCTTCCTCATTTTTCCTATATATATATATATTTATATATAATATATTATTATATATATATATATATTAATCACTGTCTGGCCTCTCTCCCTCTACAATAATTTTCTCAGCTGCTCTGATCACTCCGGTGCCTGTATTTTGCAGATGTTATCTTGCTCCGTTTGTTTTTCATTTTCTTGGGTAAATGCTACCTCGTTTGAAATGGTCAATTGGGAACGTGTTCAAATCCGAACGACTCTATTTGCATATGCAAAACAGCTAATACCCTGGGAAATGTTGCATCAAACTATTCTTCCTTTCAAGAATGGGTAAATATTAGGAGAGACAGGCTGCCTTTAATCTTGGCGTGGCAACCGTTAGGAGAGTTAAAACTGTTAAACTCCCCTTAAGAACTTTGATCTTTGTGCCCGCGCTTAGGGAAATGGGTAATATCTTATATTGCTTTAAAATTTCTTTCTTCACCTTCGAACAGAACAATCGCTGAATTTAGTGTCATAACTTTTTCCTTCATTAGAAATATATCTAGCTGTACACACACACACACACACACACACAATTAATATATATATATAATATATTATATATATATATATGTGTGTGTGTATATATATTTTATATATACTTATATGTGTGTGTGTATATATATATATATATGTGTAGTATATATATATATTATAATATTATATATATATGTGTGTGTGGGGTATATATATATAATATATATATATATATTATATATATATATTGTGTGTATCATATATATATATAAAATATATATGTGTGTATATAATAGATTATATATATAGTATGTGTGGTGGTATATTAATATATATCAAATAATATAATATATGTGTGTGTGTATATATATATATATATAGTATATATATGTGTGTGTATATATATATAATATATATATATAATGTGTGGTGTATATATATATATATAAATATATATATGTGTGTGTATATATATATTATATTATATATATATATATATATTATGTGGTGTATATATATTATAAATATTATATATATATATATTTGTGTGTATATAATATATATATATATAGTGTGTGTATATATAAATATTATATTATATATGTGTGTGTGTGGTATATATATATGTGTGGTGTGTTATATATATATTGTGTGTGTATTATATATATATATATAATATGTGTGAATATATATATATAATATATTATATGTGTGTGATTTATATATCATATATGTGTGATGTATATATATATATATATTATTATATTGTGTGTGTATATATAATATATATATATATGTGTGTGTGTGTATAATATATATTTATATATGTGTGATGTGTATATATATATATATTGTGTGGTATAACTATAATAATGTGGTGTGTGTGTGTTATTATATATATAATTATATATGTGTGTATTATATTATATATATATATATATTTTTGGAAAATTCAAAAACAAACAGGGATGTTATGATGGATGGAAATCTAACATTCGTGTTTGTTCTAAACGAGACAGTGAGTGTGCGGTGTGTGTGTTGTGTGTGTGTGTGTGAGAGAGAGACAGAGAGAGAGAGTATAGTCAACACTCATCTATATCCCCCCACCCCACCCACCCCCCCCCCCCGAATTTGTCCCTTCGCTCAGTTTATACAGTCGGGCAGAGAGAGAGAGGAGAGAGAGAGAGAGAGAAGAGAAGAGAGAGAGAGAGAGAGAGAGAGATTGTGTGTGTGTGTAGAGAGAGAGAGATGTGTTCATAGTCAACACTCATTATATCATTTGACCCTTCGCTCCAGATTTATACAGACGGGCAGAGAGAGAAGAGAGAGAGAGAGAGAGAGAGAGAGAGAGAGAGAGAGAGAGAGAGAAGAGAGAGAGAGAGAGAGAGAGGATGAGATTGTGGTGTGAGGAGAGAGAGTGTGTCATAGTCAACACTCATTAATTATCAATTTTGATCCCCTCGCCCTCAGTTTATTTCGATAAAAGTTTATGCCTGTTGAAAATGACCTTTGCCACAAAGAAATTGACATAGAATAAAAACTATAAATTCCCTCTTGCATTTATTGGAGATTAGGATATCTCCTCATATTAAAATTAATTGGTTATTTTTTCGAGAGGATCTTCGATATTAAGGGCACATCATTTCTCCTAATATTTTATTCACCAGTTAATGTGCATTTTGCGTTATTATCTTTTATTTTGTACACAATTATTTGACAATTCTGTGTCAATAAACAAAGTGAGAACAACAATTGAATTAATAGTAACCCACCATACACAGGGGTGGTCCGAAAAGACTAATATATAAAAATGTATCTTTTTTAGTATTTTGAGTCATAATATATAATACAAGAAAATATACGTTACTTATTTTGCGAAGAATTGATTATCGTGTAAACTGCCTCCATTGTCGCGGATACAATATCTTTTTTCTGTCTATCTTCTCTTTCTCTCTCTCCTCTCTTCATTATTTCCTCTTTCTTTTCTCCGCTCCCAATCTCGTCTTATCTTCATCACCCCCTTTCTTCCCCCTCTCTCTCTCTCTTTCTCTTCACACACACACCCTCTCTCTCCATTTCCTCATTATCTTTATTCCCGTTCCGTCTTCTCCTCTTTTCTTTCTCTATCTATCTCCATCTCTATCTATCTATTCTTTATCTCTCTATCTTTCTATCTCTAATCTCACCCTCTTTTATCCTCCTCCCTTTCTCTCTCATTACCCTTCTTATCTTCATTCCTCTCGTGCTTTCCCATTCTTTCTGTATTTCTTATCCACTTTCGTCTTATCTTCATCCCCACTTTCTCTCTCCTTTTGTCTTCCATGATTTGTATAGTTTTTTTGATTATTTCTTTGATTAAAAGCATTGCTTGTATTAATTTTCACTCAAATATAAAACTATTGTTGCATAAATCAAAGGTAGCTTATGACTGTATGTAAGTATTGTTGATAGGAAATAATTTGAATGAATCAGGTTCATTAGATTCCAAAATCGGAGGGAGTTAAGTGAGAAAAATTACCATAACCATTAGGGTTATGATGATTTGTGATGTCCGTCTACTTAACACCTCACAGAAGCGGCGCGATTAGAGGCGTGAACATTAATTTTAGTTTAGAATCATTTGCGACCAGTTAATCAGAGTGAGCAGACACGAAAGTCTGTCTCACCGAGATGTTGTTCTCACCGCGTGTCCTGGGCTGGAGGTTGTTCTTAATTAAAGACTTAAAGAAAAAACAACTACACAGTCTGTGTTAATCTTATTTAAAACAAGAGATGACCAGCCCAAACAAGAAGTAAAATTCAACCGAAGAAACAACCGACAGCATCAGGGTCTGAGGAAAATGTCCGACGAATTAGGCGACAGGCACCAGTCAACAGTAAAAAACAAGTAAGAACTCCTCAATATATCTTGTGGGATATAAATTAAATTAATTCAATCAAAATTAAATTAAATAGATTAAAAGTTCTGTGCGTCTGGACTCTAGCGTCCAGAAATGTAACGGTCTAACAATTAAAGTCTCCGATCGTATACTTCGAAACAGTTGTGTCCTTTTATTCTCTTCATCTCTTCATTTCATATTCCCCATAAATTGGTGACCCTGACGTACATAAAAAGACACAACTCTTTTCGAAGATAGATGGAGACTTTATGATTAGACGTTAATTCTGGACGCTAGAGTCGCAGACGCTCAGAACTTTTCATTTATTTATTTATTATTTTGATTAATTTAATTTAATTTAATCCCGTACATCTCGATACTCTGTCTCTACTCGCCGTTTATATACCCCATTTAAAAGGGTATATAACACAATTGCTTTTTTTTCGGGGGTGTCGAATGTTTTCGTGCATGGTTGTGATTGGAAGAATGCTTGTATCTTTCTTTAGTCTGCTGCTCTGCAATACAGCTGATTTTAAGAGGAGTTTTATATTTGAAACAATCCTGAAAAATCAGGGTAGGTCTTATTTTGCAGATAGCGTCTTATTTTCTGGAAAATCGTACCAGTGGCTGGGTCAGAGTGAACCTAAGTGTTATAGCATGTATATCTGTCTAGTTAAGTCTGTGTGTTTACTCGAGAAATAATACTTGGCTTATATTCCTGCTACTAGTTTAAATATAGGTTTAAAAAACATTGTAACGATTAAGGATATACAAACATTTACACAGATCTTTAAAAATCTGCCATTTTAATTTTATTTTCAAACCGCGTCATTTTGTTTTTTCAGTAATTAATTTTGCCAGGCAAATATCAAATTATTTGGATGGATAGAATGGAAGAAATTATTCTGTGTTGAAAGGTTAATTTAAAAAATATTGTTGAAAAAACATTGAAATCGTGGCAAGCTTTAATTTCTAAAAATGTCGTCTGAAAGAATTTATTTCTTATCCATGTTGCAGATCTTAAATGAATAAAATTAAAACTTGATGTTTTTTATGAACAAAATCCAGCCTCTGTCAAAGAGACTCGGATTCTTCACTTGTTAAGTTTTTTGTATGATTCATTATTCCATTTATGATAACTTGTCTCTGTTTTATTAACTAACGAGTGTGGTTGATTGCATACTGGATTTTAACAAAATCGGGTTTAATAAATAAATCTCTCGGTTGTTATTGATCTCAATATTATTCTTTTATTCTCTACTTCATTTTAATCAAATAATGGATTGAATAAAGATTAAGTTCTGTGATGACTCCCGATTACGACAGAAGGTTCCCGATTACGACTAGAAGGGTTCGAGTCGAGTGGTTACCGAATCCGAGAAGGTTTCCCGAGTCCGACAAGAAATACCGGAAAAGACCGGAGGGCACATCGGCCGTAAAACGTTGACAGAAAACAATTGAAGATGAGGACAATAGTTCGAATAATACAAACTAATACTAATTAATGTTAACAGGACAATCTCTTTTATAATGCAACAAAGAAATAGCTGAAACGGAAATGCGTGTGTGAATGACAAGATTATAACACCGATAGATTTGGAAAGCTTTTTCTACTTAGAATAATTGTACACCTTATTCAGAGTTTAAATAGTCTATGATTCTCTAAGAGAGTTCTCTAAAGGAGGAAGTATCATAAAAGGTAGAGGCTAACTATCGATTTACTTATATACATTGTTTTGTTTATATTTGTTTCTTCTATTGTGACTTATTTTCCTGAATGTTTTGTTATATTCTCATTAAAATGGTCCTTACCTTTGTACTTAATACTGTTACATATTCTTGCCCCAAAACATTATTTTTAAACTAATAAATTCTTAGGTTGGGTCATACAAAGCAGATGTTGAATACAAGGTATGTCAGAAAAGTCCAATTGATCGATTTTTCGATGGTGAGTCATCGTCAATGTGAGTTCTTGCCACAGACCAAGACGATTCAACAAGCCATGTCTACAAAGAGATGCTGCGGCGTTGCTTCATTAGTGCACGAGAAGAGGCGAGAAAAGTGTCAGGAACAACTCGTGGGGTGTTTCATTCATGACAACGCACCTGCCCACCCACTGTCCTCGGTATCCGAGAATTCGTGGCCAGAAGAATATCACTGTGCTGGAGCGAAATCCTATTCGTCTGACCTGGTTCCATTGTAATTTTTGCCTCTTTCCCCAAATTCAATGGGATCATCAAGGCAACCCGTTTGAGGATTGTGTATGATATTAAAAAGAAAGGTGGACGACAGAAC
>CM042158.1:3435598-3443896 GCA_023376005.1 Doryteuthis pealeii | reverse complement strand
AGCAGAGAGAGTGCGCACACGACTTCGTTGGCGCATTTTTGCGGGATCGTATTTGTTTGTCTTCGATAACGCAGCAAACTGATATTTTTTGAAACGGCAGTTAGGTATGCTAATAGGCTTTGAAATAGCCGTTTTCGGAACTGTGCGCAATTTCAGTCAGAACAGTGGGGTTTGCATACTAGAAATTAGCAGGTTTATTAACAACCTTCATTTCAATAAAAGGAAGCTACTATGATATGCTTAATTGCATATTACCCTCAAAAGTCGATCCTGGGAGGGTATATTTGCGCAGTAACTCGTTACAAGATGACATTGATAGAGCTAAGTGTTAAGTTGAGCGGGAATCTTCTCTCTTTTTCTCTCTCTTTCAACACACACAACAAGACACCAACCATATATATATCTATATATATTGTGTGTGTGTGTGTGGTGTGTGTGTGAATAACAGGCTTAAATAATGGGTTTGTGGTTATGGACCATTTCCATCGTTGGTATTGGGGCACGAGTTTCGCCATGTATATTTTTATTATAAATTTTTTATTATAAAATTTATTATTAATAAATTTGTTTAAGATATAACTGGTCTGAAGAAGCTCGTGGGGCCTAGATACCACGAGTGGAAATGGTCATAACACGATTCATGTAATTTAAGGCTGTTTATTACAAATAATCTTTACCTTGTTTACAATATTAACATTGAGCTCTCATACGGAAATGAACTCTACAACAAATACTGGTAGAGATTAGGAGCCTAGAAATCACTTGTACAGAAACTTGGTACACATCAAAGTATATTATAATATAGTATATTATATAATATATATTGTCTTTCCACTAATTTATACTCGGATGCTATTGCTCACTTTTATGTTGCGGAATTGTTAAAAAAAAACATTCTTACTACAAGGAAATTAATTTTTAATGTTTTTTTTCAGTTTATTAGCATTCAATTTGTTTAAAAAGAAAAAAAACAAATTTTGTATACATATAACGTAAATTATTTGCATTTAAATGATTTTGCGATAAATTTTAATTCTTTGTTGATATGTTATGATCTTGACGCGAAATTGACCAATTAATTTTCTCTATGGAGGATATTCATGTAATAATTTTTTATTATTCTGAGAAACAAATTCTAATTTTTGCATTTCTTGATGCATTACGATTTACTCTTAATATTTTGAAAAAAAAGAGGTGGGAAAATCAAATTATTAATGCTAAAATCATTTCAATAAATTCTATCAGGAAATTATAAAAAAGGCGAAACTTTTTTAAAATACGATTTTCTAATAAGATATAAATACACCTCAAAGGAGAAGTATTCTTTTAGTTAATTTTGTATTTAATAAATTCACATTGAAAAAATCAAAATTTTGGAAAAATGGGCGGTTGAATTAAAATTGCTATTATTCCACATATAAAAATCCCTTATTCAATAGTCTTCCATTTCATATTTTTTGTAATAAGCAATTTTTTCTCGGGCAGAACCTTCTGTATATATTCATTCATAATCGTAATTTCTGTAGTAATAGGTATCATCAAATTTTAAATTTTTATTTGGTTGATTTCAAAAATATTAATTTCTTCAAAAAACTGTTTGAGCTCTAAGAGTATAATTATACAGGTGTCACGGATTTGAACATATTTGATTTATTTTCACAGCAGAACAAAACAATTAAAAAAAAGATATACATATTATGTACCCTAATACTTCATAATAAAATGACTCAATTTTTAATTGAAACATATTTTCAATATTTTTAATACCAATTGTATGGTCATTATTTTTTGCTAAATAAATTTTATACCATATTTTGCTTTAATTAAATAATACATTTTGCTATACAAAACAAAAGTATTTATTTTACATTTTATAGATTAAAAAATCCTAAAAAATAACCCAACAGAATTTTATATAAAATTCCTTAGAAATTAAGCTAACGATTTCAAAAAGAAAAAAGAAAAAAAAGGATAATATTTCTTATTTATGAGACTTAGTTCAAAATTTTAAGACGTCTAATAACCAAAATGTACTAGTATCTGATTTATTTTTATTTTTTACATATGTTCGTCATAGATTATCTTTTCAAAATGTGTATGGGGATTATACGCGAAACAAACTTAAGAAAAATAAATTTCTTTCATTAATAAAATTTATTTACAATAGTTTTTTTTCTTCTTTATTACTTCATATACGAAAGTTTTATCCAAAATCGGATTGTTAGTTTAATTTCATAATGATTTTTTTTAGAAGAATTGTCCCGTGGGATCCCTTAGTAGACCAGGTGCGCGAATGGGTATAGTCTTTATTTATGTCATTATAACTAGTTTCCACAACACAACACACACACACACCACCCGACCCCCCATATATTATATATGATATATCTATATTATATATGAGGTGGTCAGAATTTGTTTTGAAATGGCGAAGGTTGACAATTTTGGCAGATTATGTGCTTATTAAATAGTCATACTAATTTTGTTTAATTAATTAATTATAATTAAATGAATTTAGGCGTGAATATCGGCTTAAATGTAAAGCGTAAACAATCGGAAAAGTAGATCTTCTGTACCTACATTTCTAGGCATTAGGCCTATCAGCAGAGTATAGACAGAACGTGCTTTGTCGTGGAATTCGAACCACTGTTTTAGCCTGAAGGCGGACATTCTAACACTACACTAGCTAGCTTCAGCAGATTTCTCGTTTACAGGTGTGTCAAAAGTATGAGATTTTAGTTGTATTTAAGCAATAATCATAGGAAGAAACATAATGTGAGTTCATTTTTTCAGAATAGAAGGGTGTAAAAGTCAGAGTTAATAGCTGTATTTAAAAGATAGAAATGAAGGAATTCTCTTAATTGACTTGTAATGCCATTCTGCTCCTGTGGAGGGGTTGGAAATAATATATCATATATAATTGAATACTAAGTTGTTTAAACCAGGAAAGCAGATTTTTCAAAAAATGATGTTATAAATTCTCAGTGACACCCATTTAATTTCAAGACCCGCTTTTTAAAATTTCCGTCTCATACAAATTGCATATTCATTCTTATAAAACAGAAATAAAATGATTTAATAATAATTGTTGTTATGAGTTAATTTTCACATATATACTGCCACATTGACAAGGGTGGATGCGCACAGGGTCGAATTAGGTCGGTGATGGAGACTACCTTCTACTATTATATCACAATGGGACGTCATTGAGTATTGGATAACTAGAAACAACAACAAACAAGTTCTCTGTAACTATCTATAAAGAAAAGAAAACTTAGTTATTTTCAACAATCTAAGTTCTTTTGAACACCACCTTTACTTTTTTTTCAAAGGCGTTAAACTATTTGCTAACCAGTTTCTCGTTAATAGTGGTTAATGATTTTGTCCTTAAAATGTCATCCTTTTTTTCTCGTTTAGATTTTGTTTTCTTTTAATGTATGTTATTTTTCGTTTTTTTCTTTTCGCACATACTACATACACTCGAATGTGCTGAAAACAACATATTTTCAACGAAAAAAGGCAGAAAAAGCAGAAAGAAATTCATAACAGTTTTACGCAATCAGTTGTCCAAGGTTTATCTTAAACATTGAGATTTAGAATTTCGAAATTGTGAAGTCAGTTAAACATAAATCTTAAAATTTAAAACAATCTCGCTTTATGTTTTTTATTTTTGTTTTTTATTTTTTGTTTCTGTCTTATTTTTTTTTTTTTTTGTATGATTTTTCTTTTCTTCCCGAGGCGTTATTCTAGTGAATCAATGTGAGTGACTGGAAAGAAAAAGAAAAAAAGTTGGTGTTGAGGCAAATTTGGACAATTTGAATACATATACTGACAACATTTGATCTTTATCATTAACTAATTGATCTTTTGTCTAAGCATAAAATTTGTCTGGCTTTTATCCAAGTTTCTTTACAATATTTTATTTTTTTCAAAGACCCAAATGATTTTTTATTTGTTTTGCTTTTTATTCAGTTGTATTTTTCGTTTCTTTTCTCCATTTCTTTCTTTTGTTCTTTCTTTTCCTTTTTCTTTCTTTCTTTTTTTTTCTTTCTTTCGTCTAAGTTTCTTACAATCTTATTTATCCAAGGCCTATATGATTTCATTTCTTTCTCGTTTTATTCGGTTCTTTTTCGCCTTCTTTTCCTCATTTTTTCTTTTCTTTTTTTTTTTCTTTCTTTTTTTTCTTCTAATTTTCTTCTTCTTTTCTTTTCTTTTTTTCTTTTTTCTTTTCTTTTTTTTTCCTTTACTTTTTCTTATTCTCAAATCTTCTTTACAGATATCGTTTTATCACGAAGCGCCTACCAGCTCTTTTTTTCATTTTTTTTGTTTCTCCATTCGGTTCTTATTTTTCTTCCATTTCATATTCTTTTTTTTTTCTTTCATTTTTCTTTGCTTTTTTCTTTCTTGTGTTTCTTTCTATAAGTTTTCTTGCAGATATCTTAATACCCCACAGGCCACAAACTATGTGACTTTTTTCTTATTCATTTTTCCCCGTTTTTATTCGTTATTATTTTTTCCTTCATTTCCTCTATTTCTTTTTTCGCTTTCTTTCTTTCTGTGTTCTTTCTTTGTCTAAGTTTTCTATCAGATTCTTATTTCTTCAAGGCCCACATAAATTCTTTTTCAATATTTTCGTTTTTTATCGTTTATAATTTCTTTTTTCACACCACAATTTTTTTTTTCTTTCTTATTTCTTTTGTTTAGTTTCTTTAAATATTTGATTTATTTCAAACGACTTTATGATTTTTGTGTCGTTTTTTATTTGTTTTCCCTGTTTGTCTTTTTTTTTCTTCCCTCTATTTCATGTTTTCTTTCATTCTTTCTATCAAGTTTTTTTTTCTTCACGTTATCAATTCTTCTGGGTATTTATTTCTATTTATTGGTATTTTCTTTCTTTCTTTCTTTCTTTGTCGTTAATTCTTGGCTTGTTTCATACTTTTATTTTGCTTCTTTTCTTTCTTGTCAGAAATATTTCATTTTATGGTTTTTTATTTTTTTATTTTACTACTTTTATTAGTTTATTTATACTTTTTTATTCATGTTATTTATTATTAGTTATTTTTATAATATCATATTATTCTCTTTATTTTTTTAAATTTGTGAAATTTTTTCATTTTATCTAATTTTTTATATTTTCTTCAATTTTCTTTTATTTGTTTTCTTCGTTTCCTTTTGTATGTATTTTGTCTTTTGTTTTTTTCTTTGTTTTTCCTTCTTTTTCTTTTTCTTTTTTCTTTTCTCTACATTGCTTATTGATTCTTTTATTTATATTTTGTTGTTTTCGCATTCGAGATTTACCAACTTTACAAATATTATTCCAATTCCAATGATTAATGATTTCATAAACTCGAGCCAAGTATTAGTGCTTCATTCATTCTTCATTTAATTTTCTTTCTTTGTAACTTTATTATATTCTATCTTTTTGTTTATTGTCACTTTTTATTTACTTGATGTCCCCTCTATTTTTTCTTCTTTTCCTTTACTTTCTTTCCTTCTTTTTTTTTTTTGGTCAATCTATTAGTGCTTCTTTTTTCTCTATTTTTTTCTTTTTGTGATTTATTCCTATTTTTTTTCATTTTTCTTCATTTTGACTATTTTTCTCTTCTTAACTTGTATTCATTCTCTTGTTTAAATTCTTTTTTCTTTACATGATGTGTTCTTCTTCCTTTTTTTCCTTTTCCGTTTATTATCCTTTTTGCTCACCTACAAATTTTAAAAAAATTTTTTTTTTATTGGATTTTTTAATATGATAATTTGAAGAGTTCCTTCAAATAACTCAATTAAAGAACTCAAAAAATATTGTATTTTTTTTTTGTTTTTTTATGTGATTTTCGGTTTTCAGGTTTCGAAGAATGCATTTAGTGGTAAGGCGCTTGAGAAAAAATTAAAATAGGAATTTTGAGTTGTCTCTTACACATGCCTATTATGATTTTTAAATCACTTGAAACAAAGAAATCCGTGGTCGCTGCCAGATACACACACATACAATGAAGAAGACACCACACAAGACATACCAATTACAACACAAACACAAATTACATATTATATACATATATGTATATAGTACATATTATGTATATATATATTAATATATTATATATACACACACCCAGATATTATATATATATTATTTAATTTATATATATATATATATTATATATATATATATTAAGTTATTTTCCTATTATCGCGTACCTTTTTATTATATTAGATTTCTCTACTTGTCCTATGCAAAATCGGGTGAATTTTATTTTCGTTTTCAATTAAGTTAAAAATGATAACAAAAAGACGAAAAGACGATATTCTTCTCTTTTCTCTCTCCTGTCCTTCTTCTCTCTCTCGACCACACACACACACCATATTATATATTATAAATATATTATATATTGTGTGTGTGTGTGTGTGTGTGTGTGTGTGGACTCGTCGAGAGTAAATGCCTGGATGTGGCAATTGCATTTCACTTAGCGCTAATACCTTGGGAAAGGTAATGAATCATACTGTTCCAGCTATGGTAAATAGTAGGAGCAGACGGCGCTCTTTAACCCCTGGTTAGGCCGGTCTAGGAGGAAAACTTCTGATTCAAAACTGGTGAACTTCTCGCTACGAAATTGACATTGTGTCACATCTGCTCGTGCGGAGGGCTGATGATATCATATATATATATAGTATATATTGTTGATGTGTGTGTGTGTGTGTTTTTTTGGGTCAGCATTCTTTTCTTTTATTTATACATGTAGAATAAATAAAAGACACATCTCCTGTTTTAACATTTATTAATATCTTTCAAGCTATTCCTGGCCAATTTTTTTTTTTACATTTCAAAATGGAATCTGTAGATTAGTTCCACAGTTCATTAACTCCTGCAAGGTACTTTCGGCCACATCGAAGTCCATCATCAGGGGTGATGTGTTTATGTTCGGTTTTTAGAAAAAGTTTTTTTCATTACTCTAAAAAACATGCATAAGAACTCTATTTAGAAGATATAAGGGAAATCGTTGACATTTTGCACAAGAACAAAATAAACAAAACTCCAAATAACCAGAAAGCTTTATACAATCAAAACATCATCTTAAATTAAGATTAAATTTTTGAAATGCAGTAGTAGCATTTTAAATAATATGGCTAAAATTTTCCTACTAATTCCTCACTCCTTCCAGCCCCATCACAAACACCTAATTTTTTTAAGAACAGTTCCCTCCTAGTTATCTCCTCTATTACTAACTTGAAAATAAAACTGGACATAAACACATTCCCTGATGATGATTCAAAGTGCAGAAAGTACATTGGATATAATTTGGTGGATAATCTACGGTTCGTCGCAAATATAACGTTGGCCCCCAAAAAAGCTCGAAAGATTGTTTAATAAAATTGTTTAACCGGAGAGGTCACACAATTGAACAACACGCACTACGGCAGCACACACACACACAACATATATATATATATGTGAAAATGCCATGTTGTTATTATTTGACTCCAAATGTTTACTAACTAATAGAAAGTGGTTGATTGAAGAAAAGGCGTTTAAAAAAGAAGCACAGAAATAATAATCTATGCCCTCTCTTTTTCTTTTAATCTCTGTTTCTCTCATCTATTCCTCCCTTTCTCACTATATAATACATATATATATACATATTACTTATATATATTTATATATATATTTCCATACTTTACATTCGTTTAATTTTAATAATTTCCTTCTTGCCTTTCATCAAATTGCTTTGCTGTCAATGCAACACTACGATGAAACATTTAATCTCCGTTTGTAACTTAATTATCACCCTCACATTTCAATTTCACCCAGACATCTAAGTCGCTTTATTCTTTTCGTTTTACAACTCATTCCTACGTTAATTTTCCGTTTATTTTTTTTCTTCTAATCTTTCCGGTTTGAATCTGAATTTGGAACTTAATTCTATCGTCTAGACAAAAACTATCGGAACCAGATTCTTTTTCAATTCATTAAAATAGTTTCACTAACTAAAGCAAATATTTATTTATATATTTTTTGCAATACATCCTCTGTAAAAAACAAAAAATTCTTAAAATCAATAATTAAGGGATGAAGTTATTATTCCGAGGAAATATATATTAATAGATACGGAAGTTGGAAATTAACTAGTAAATACGCTAATAATTGGGTCTTACAAACCTAAGAACAAAATACATTCACCTTTTTCATATATTATCAGGAATAAAATAAAAAATACATATCACTCAAAAAATTGTGAAAAAAATTGGATTATATTTATATTTTGAAAGAAAAAACAAACGAAAATAAATTTACCTTATTGACCC
>CM042158.1:3413098-3430598 GCA_023376005.1 Doryteuthis pealeii | reverse complement strand
TCCCCTCTTATCTTCATCCTCTCTCTTTCCAATTCTTTCTGTATATTCTATCCATCTCGTCTTATCTTCACCCCTCCACTTTCTCTCTCCTTCTGTCTTCCATGATTTTGTATAAGTTTTTTCGTGGTTTCCTAGGTAAAGCATCCTGTCTCAGCAGTAATATCATTTTTGGGTGGTAGCAATGTCATAAAATTATTCAAATATACACACTTGTTTAACAGGTACTACTGCGTTTCCCGAAAATAAGACCGAACTTATATTAATTCCGCTCCGAAATATAACACTATGGCTTTTTCCCGGGGGATGTTAACTAGTTTTCGGCGCATGATGCTAATTTTTTTTTCTATCAATCGCTTCCAATTAGGGCTGATATTAAAGGTAGGGATTATATTGAAACAATCCTGAAAAACCACGCTAGGTCTTAATTCAAACTCGTATGTTTTTGTTTTAAAATATACACGCTCCTTTAACATCCTGTTGAGAATTTTCTAAGTCCAGATTTCCATTCCTATAAGGATCTATCAAAAATGCTAAAAATGTCATTTTCATTTAAAGTAACCTGTTATTACTCTTAAATCAAAGACTTCTAAATATGTTTAATATTACATTTAAACAAAGACTATCTTTTGGGGTAGCTTAGGAAAATGAATGTGACTTCTGGTCGGGTGGAATGAGGTGGTATAGGACATTAAGAGTTAAATAGCCCCACAAAATGATGTCAGGCAGATAAAACAGGCAAATCGGGAAGCCGTTTGAATTCTGAATTTCATTACAGTATTCAACCACCGAGAATTTTCTTTTTGTTGAAATCATAAACCTCTTAGTTGAATAGTAAAATTCGATTATTTCAATTTGTTTTTTCACATGTTGATTTTTCTTACTATTCTCGTCATCTTTAAGGACCGGTTTAGCTCGGTCGGTAGAGAGTCCGACTAGGAACCACAAGGTTCCTAGTTCGATACCGGTCCTCGCCAACTCAGCGTATGAGTAGCACAGGGATCTCTACGGTAAAGTGAGGAGCTGATGGTAGGGGTGGCGCTCCACCTCAGATGCAAAAACAATATCTTTGGTCTAGAGCTAGTGAAAAGAGGATAGACTCCCTAGCTGCCTGGTTGATTCCAACTTTAGGCCACTCCGACGACTTTCCTTACTTTTACTTTTTACTTATTATTATATTCATAACGTTTCGACTGATGTACCCTCCGACTTTTCCTCATGTGTTGCTTGTCGAACTCGTGGTTCTTCTCGAACTCGAGAACCCTCTATTCGAATTCGGGAACTTTCTTGTAGAACTCAGGAGCCTTCACGGAACTTCGAACCGAACCCTTTCTTCAATCCACTAAGATACACTGTTCTCGTTCCGTTTACCATGACCGGGTACAAGTGTTTAGTTATGTTAAATATTCTAAGTTATTATCGCCTGTAGTCAGGATTGAACCTGCAACCTACCGCTGATTGTCTCTTAGAACTGTTTTAACTCAACCCCTATGTCAATTGACATTTTCAATTGGCTTAGGTCATTTACAATATCTGAAAACTAATATAAAAATTAAATTAAAAACAAAAAGTTAATTTTTTTTTTAACTTTCAGAATTTGTGGTCCATCTAGTATATATTCTAATTCCAAAAGTGAATATTTTAACGGCATGGCAAACCATCTAGGATTATTCTATACATTTCATCGTACGTTAATATTTACATTTTTGTTTTGGCACACGGTCCTATCGAATACGAATAATTTTTAAAACATATCTATTTGACACATAGCTGGGACCCTAACAGGTACTACCGTGTTTCCCCGAAAAATAAGATAGGGCTTGTATTAATTTTCAATCCAAAATGTAAAACTATTGTTACATAATTCAGAGGTAGCTTATGAGTTATGTAAGTACTGTTGATAGAAATAATCTGAATTGAATCAGAGTTCATTAGATTCAAAATCGGAGGGAGTTAAGTAGAAAATTAACATAACCATTAGGGTTATGATTGATTAGTGATGTCCTCGACTTAACACCTCCAGAAGCACGACCAGAAATTCACAGTGAGCGGACGCGAAAGTCTGTCTCACCGAGATGTTGCTCTCACTGTGTGTTCCTGGGCTGGGGTTTGTTCTTAATAAAGACTTAAAGATAAAAAAAAACAACAAAGTCTTGTTAATTCATTGAAACAAGTGATGACCAGCCCAAACAAGAAGTAAAATCAACCCGAAGAAACAACCGACAGCATTAGGTCTGAGGAAATGTCCGACGAATTAGCGACAGGAACAAGTCAACAGTGAAAACAAGTACGAACCTCTCAATATATCTTGTGGGGATTTGAATAAAATTAAATTAAATCAAAATTAAATAGATAAATAAAAAGTTATGAGCGTCTGGACGCCAGCGTCCAGAGTTAACGGTCTAATCAATAAAGTCTCCATCTATACCTCGAAACAGTTGTGTCTTTTTTATTTCTCTTCATCTCATTATCCCTATAAATTCGTGAACCCAACGTAAAAAAAATGACACAATTGTTTCGAAATATAGATGGAGACTTTATTGATTAGACCGTTAACTCTGGACGCTAGAGTCCAGACGCTCAGAACTTTTCATTTATTTATTTATTTAATTTTTATTTAATTTAATTTAATTTAAATCCCTACAATCTCATACTCTGTCTTTCACTCGCCGTTTATATACCCCATATAAAGGGGTATATAACACAATTGCTTTTTTTTCGGGGGGATGTCGAATGTTTTCGTTGCATGGTATGATTGTGAAGAATGCTTGTATCTTTCTTTAGTCTGTTGCTCTCAAATAAAGCTGATTTTAAGAGGAGGTTTTATATTGAAACAATCCTGAAAAATCACGGTAGGTCATATTTTGCAGATAGGTCTTATTTTCTGGAAAATACGGTACCAGTCTGGGTCAGAGTGAACCTAAGTGTTATAGCATGTATATTGTCTAGTTAAGTCTTGTGTTTACTGAGAAATAATATTGGCTTTATTCCTGCTACTAGTTTAATTATAGGTTAAAAAAAAAACATTGGTAACGATTAAGGATATACAAACATTTACACAGATCTTTAAAATCTGCATGTTAATTTTATTTTTAAACCGGTCATTTGTTTTTCAGTAATTAAATTATGCCAGACAAATATCAAATATTGGATGGATAGAATGGAAAGAAAATTAATTCTGTGAAAGTAATTTTAAAAAATATTGATGAAATAAACATTTGATTCATGGCAAGCTTTAATTCTAAGATGTCGTCTGAAGAATTTTATTTCTTATCCATGTTAGCAGATCTTAAATGAATAAAATTAAAACTGATTTTTTTATGAACAAAATATCCAGCTCTGTCAAAAGAGACCTGGATCTTCACTTGTTAAGTTTTTTGGTATGATTCATTATTCCATTTATAATAAGTTGTCTCTGTTTTATTAAATAATGGTGTGGTTGATTTGCATACTGGCTTTAACAAAATTGGGTTTAATAAATAATCTCTCGGTGTTATTGATCTCAATATTATTCTTTTATTCTCTATCATTTAATACAAATAATGGATTGAATAAAGGGTTAGGTTCAAAGTTCTGTGATGGCTCCCGATTACGACAAGAAGGTTCCCGATTACGACTAGAAGGGTTTCGAGTCCGAGGTGGTTACCGAATCCGAGAAGGTTCCCGAGTCCGACAAGAAATACCTGAAAAAGACCGGAGGGCACATCGGCCGAAACGTTGTACAGATGACAATAAAGATGAGGACAATAGTTCGAATAATACAAATAATACTAATTAATGTATAACAGACAATTCTCTTTTATAATGCAACAGAGAAATAGCTGAAATGGAAATGGGTGTGTAATGACAAATTATAACACCGATAGATTTGGGAAAGCTTTATTCTACTTAGAATAATTGGTACACTTGTTGAGAGTTTATATAGTCTAATATTCTCTAGAGAGTTCTCCAAAGGTAATCATAAAATTGGGGAGGTAATTATCGATTACTTATTACATTATGTTTGTTTATAATTTGTTTCTTCTATTGTGAACTTATTTTCGCTGAATTTTTGTTATATTCTCATGTAAACATGTCCTTACCTTTGCACTTAAATAGTGTACATATTTTGCTCCAAAACATTATATAAACTATATAAATTCTTATTTTTGGTCAATACAAAGCAGATGTTGAATAAAAGGTATGTCAGAAAAGTTCCAAGTTGATCGTATTTTTCGATGTGTGAGTCGTCGTCCAATGTGAGTTCTTGCCACATGACCAGAGGATCAACAAGCATGTCTACAAAGAGATGCTGCGGCGTTTGCTTCATTTAGTGTACGAGAAGAGGCGAGAAAAGTGTCAGGACAACTCGTGGGTGTTTCATCATGACAACGCACCTGCCCACATTGTCCTGAGTATCCGAGATTGCCTGGCCCAGAAGAATATCACTGCTGGAGCGAAATTCCTACTAGTCCGATCTAGGTAATTTTTTCCTCTTTCCCAAATTCAAGGGGATCATCAAGGATACCCGTTTTGAGGATGTGCATGGCATTAAAAAGAACGTGACGACAGAGCTACAGAGAATCGTGGAAGAATCCTTCCATGAGTGCATGCAAGCGTGGTAGAGAAGGATGGGAAAGTGCATTAGACTCCAGGGGGATTACTTTGAACGGGTTAACTTGTAGTTTGTATTTTGGATTGGAAATAAAAATTTGTGACACGAGTCCTGGTACTTTTCTGACATACCTCGTAGATGTTAAATTTATACTAAATTTAGCTAGTTATGTCTTGTATTTATTCACTGAGATATCGAAATGCAAATTGACTTAATTCATGCGACTAATTTAATTACACTGGTTTACAAAAAATATTTTTTTGTCTGAGGCAAGATTGTGAATAGGTTTTTTTTTTTTTTTTACTAATGTGGGTGTATTGAATTTAAATTTATAAACAGTTTTGCTCTATCACCTCTAGTTTTCTGTCTTTTAAATAGTCTCATTTTAGTATATACAGAGTATATACGTGCTTATTTCAACAGTTGCAGCAGCTTATTACAGATAAAACTGCATAGATAAAAAACAATGACGGAAAAAATATACTTGGATGACACAATGTACACAATTCATAGTACCGCAGACAGTTAAAAATGTGTTTTCTCAGATGATCTACTGACTGCCAGTGCACCCCTGGCCAGTGTACTACTGGCTGTTGATTGAGACGTGTTGGCTACGCTTAACTGCCAAAATCCGTCTTGATATATAGCTATATATATATATAATGTAATGCTATCATTTACATTTATTGCATAATAACTAAAAAAGAAGACATAAGTCACACAATATTAGAAATGAACCCTGTATGCATATACGCCTTTATGTACAGTATGCGAAAAAATGTACAGTATGCATATCTAAAAAAAAACTAGAGGTGAATCTGAATTCAGCACCCACAAATTTGGTTAAAGCAGCTATTTTTGTGCTTACCTCAATTTCTTTATAAACCAGTGTTATTGGTGAATAAATCATTGGTAATGATTAATGATATACAAACATTTACACATCTTATTATAATAGAGATTGTGTGTTTTTCTGTCTGTAACCGAAACTATATTACCACTCAAGTCACAATTCCTTTACTTATTTACGTCACATTCTCCATGATTTTTATTTAAACCTCAATTATCAATAAAACTGTTATACATTAATAATACTGTTGGCCACATCTGCATACTAATAACATGCGAGTGTACTTATATATACAACAAAATAGTGGTTTATACTGTGCATGGGAAGGCTAATTTGCATATTGATATCAAAGATTTGATTTTAATAAATATGCGCTTGGTAGTATTAATTTCTAATTGTTTGGTCTTATCTTAATGAATATGAGCCAAAATCTCTTCAATAAATCTTAAAAGAAATCCCTTAACAAGAAGAAATAACTGTAATTTTATTATTTATTTCCCATTTTAACTAAATAGTTAAATTAGGAAAATTTAGTAATAAAAGATGGGAGTGGTGGAATAGTAAGTTTCAGTTGTTCAATTTTTCGATTATACCCACCTTTGTTTCAAATCTTTTTATCTGCATTCTTATTTAGTTTCATTAGCCTTTCTAATTTAGTATAATATTTTATCACTTTAAAATTTTAACACTTGCACCCGGAGGGTGCATATATTTGCTAATATCTTTAATATCTGTATTTTAACTTTTATTAAAACGGTCAATTGATTTTTAATTAAATGATGCTCAACAAATATCAGATATTGGATGGATGCAATGGGAATAAAATTACTTCTATGAATTTAATTAGAAAATATTGATAACGAAAACATTTGAATTGTGTCAACCTTTTATTATAAAATATCATTCGTAACATTGTATACTTTAGAAGCTTTAAAACAACTAAGGATAGGCACGATTGGGTTGGAAAGATGGTCATCTGGGAATTGTGCAAGAAACTAAGTTCTGACCATTCATCAAAATGGTATATGCAGAAACCAGAATCTGACCTTGAGAATGAAACACATAAAATTATCAGTGACTTGAAGATAAAGATCGATCACCTCATCCCAGCAAGTAGACCAGACCTAGTATTAATTTACAAGAAAAAGAGAATATGTCGACTTGTAGAATTTGGTGTCCCAGCAGATCACAGGGTGAAATTGAAAGAAAATAAAAAGTCAGAAAAATACATGGATCTTGCTAGAGAATCATAAGCCCAGGAATATAAGGATGAAAGTGATACCTATTGTAGTTGGTGCACTTGGAACGGCCCTGAAATGTTTAGAAAACAGAGGAAAGGAACTGGAAATAAGAAGAATCGAGACTATGTAAACAACAATATAGTTAATACCGACTAGAATTCTTAGACCTGGAGATATGCGGGGATTTGTCAGTCAGATTCAAATAAAATTCCACCGGCTTACGCTGGTGAAAGAAAATCGCAAGGAGGGAAATAATATCTAGCTATTTTTTCTTTATTTCTTTTTACTGTTTTCTTTCTTCATTCTTTTTTCTCCGTGCATTTTTTCATTATATATTTTACAATCATTTTTTCTTTCTTTCTTTCTCTCTTTCTTTCTTTCTTTCTTTCTTTCTTTCAACTCTAACATTTTTCTTACATTTATCAATGTCATCCTTTCTTATACATTTTTGTCGTTTTTCTTTTCTTTTTTCCTATTTATCTTTTTTATACTAATTTCTTTCTTTCTTTCTTTTATTGTTCATTGATTCATTCATATCTTCTTTTCTGTTCCCTAACATTTCAGTTTCTCCATTTGTTTTTATTCATTGTGCTATTCTTTATTTCCTTCTTCTTCTTCTTCTTCTTCTTCTTCTTCTTCTTCTTCTTCTTCTTCTTTAACATAATTTTGCTCTTCTTCTTCTTCTTCTTTAACATAATTTTGCTCTTCTTCTTCTTCTTCTTTAACATATAATTTTTCTCTTTCGTTCTTATTTTTTTGCTCTTCTTCTTCTTCTTCTTTAACATATAATTTTTCTCTTTCGTTCTTATTTTTGTGCTATTCTATTTCTTTCTTTCTTTCTTTCTTTTTTTTCTTTCTTTCTTTACGGTTTTACTCTATTCTTCTTTCTTTTCATCTTCATAACCTTTCTTCTCATCTTCCTTTTATTCCTTACTTTCTACTTCCTTTCTCTTTATCCCAGAGAAAAAAAAACCAATCATTTTTAAACCGAATAGATTCCCAAACTTTTACCCATTCTATAAAGCATCAATTGAGAACTCCAATCGCCATTCAACACAGAAACGATCGAACTGTTTCCAGATGTCGAAAAAGAGCACATTTCAAAGTTGAGTGTTTAATGCACAGATAATCGAACTATTTGCATAGTGTACATTAGATCATACAACACTGCTATTTGCTCTCAATCAACCATCAAATTCGTTTTCGCAAGTGAACATGTGTTCGAGCGATGCGTAAAATCTAATAAAACAATGTCAGTGGAATGATAAAATTGGACACTAAACGTATTTAATGTGAAAGCTATCTTAGCACAAAACAATGCACAAAATCTATAATTATTCACATTGGCCATTCGCTTCTCTCCGGCCAAAGTAAATTCAATTTTGTGGCTTCCATACTGTTTATCGACCAATCTTCAACTGGTGTTTTCACTTGATAGTTTGCACTGATAGGCGTTTAGAAAAACAGAGATCACTATTGTTTCTACAATGTAAAATCGAAATGTCCGTCGGCGAAATGCGTGAGTAGGTAATGATTAACACCAGAAAATATGATGTGCAAGAATGAAAAAAAAAAGTAAGAAAAGAAAAAAGTATAGACTAGAATTATCGTCTGCATGAGAAACCTTGTCTATCTAAAAAGTAATGTGACTGATTTATTTTTTTATTTTTCAGGTGTGCAACCCTGTTTTAAAATAAGCAAATCAGTACTGTCTTGTGATCAAATCTTCCGTTCGTGGTTGTCTCTCAGCAAAGAAATGTAGTCTCTTCGACCGATACAAGTTTATTAGGAAAGTAGGATTATAAAAGATGTATAAAATGTTGATTTCTGAGCATTCTTCTAACGCCTTCGTATCGTTCTTTTTTCTTTTATATTAATGGTTGAACCGTCGGCTTTGGACGGTTAGTGTAGAAAATAGATTTGAATTCAATTCAAGAAAATATTATTTGAATTCAGACTTAGAATATAATAGATCTGATTGATGTTCTTTTGATTTGTGTTCAACAGTGAGAAGGACTGTTAGTTCTTGTCAGTTTCAGCTAGGCCGTTTAATTATGAAGATTGGTTGGCTCGACTTCCACACGTGGTTCAGGTCCTGTGATTAAAAAGATTAAATAAAGATGATATTCTTAAAAGATAAGTGTTGTGTTGGTCACTACAATCAAACGACCACCAAGGCATCACCAACATCTTAAGATTAAGAAACCGCTCGAAATAAAATAATCAGACCAATAGACAGAAAGCTAAGAAGACATGCGTCTTACTCAGAGATAAGAAGTAAGAAAGTCCTATTCGGGAGTAAGAAAATGCTACTCACAAGTAAAAGTACAGAAGCGGAAAAGTTGCTTTTTGAGTATTCCTCTAAGGCCTTCGCATCGATCTTTTTTTTCTAAATATTAATGGGTGTACCGTCGGTTTTGGACGGTTAGTGTAGAAGGTAGATTTGAATTCAAAGTAACCGCCCCGAACAAGAGAATCAGATCAATAGTCTAAAAGCAAATAAGACAGAATCGACCGTTATACTCAGAAGTAAAAAGAAAGAAAGTGCAACTCAGCAGTAAGAAAATACTATTCAAAAGTAACACAAGTTAGTACAGAGGAGAAGATTAAAAATGAGAGATACAGCGATACTCACAATATACATACTATCTATGTAATAAGACGGGCATGCCCAGAAGAATAGGTGTATAACATTTTCCTTCTTAATATAATCCACTCATACTGTTATATAATTTCATAAGCAGCTTATGATTTATGTACGTACCTGTAGTTAGAATATTTGAATCAGGGTCCGTTAGATTTCAAATCGGAGGTGGGGAAATATCCATAGCCGCTAAGGTTATGATTGGCATGATCATGACCAACTTCACCTTCCGGTAGACAAGATTATGCGTGACATACTTTTAGCTTGAGATGCGATGCAGATTTCAGAGAGAGTTGACTCGAAGTCGCTTCTTCCGAGGGTCGGCATCCCTCCTGTGGCAGAATCAGCATGGATTGGGTTGGGAAATAAAGATTTCTCAGAAAACAACCAAGTCTTGTTAATTGATTATTTCAAACAAGAAATGATCAGCCCAACTCGGAAAAGATGAAGAATCAACCCTTAACAGAAAGCCCTGAAAATGTAAACATGAAGCTGTCGGCTGAGTTAAACACAGTAAGCAGAGTTAATAAGTACGACCATCACCTCTACTACTACTACTACAACTACTACTAATCTATCTGCCCCCTCTCTCTCTCTCTCGATTATATACACCCAAGTAATGGGGTATACAACAATACACGTGTTGAATTTATTCTCCACCCTCTAAAATCACAGCCTTCTAGCATCTATATCATCAAATGTGGTGAGTAATCACCATAAGATAAATTTGAAGAATATCGTCGGAACAAGCATATAGTTCCTAGGATTTGACCTGACATGCCATTTGATCGAAGTGGGACTCACTGATCGATGTATTGCCCAAGTACATCGACATATTGCATGTCATGGACTGCTCAGCTACAAGGATTCCATCTATAAGAATCATGTTTCCCTATCCACGGCTAACAGGTGCCACAATTTGCGGGTGGATCTTACCCCTATGAAGAAGTGTAGTCGACGTAGTCTATGCCGCAGTCGACAGGGTGGGTGTCCTAGGTATGATGTTAAACTGAATCTCGTGAAGTCCCAAGCTCTGGTGAGTGTGAACTACCCTTTCATCGCCATTACTCCCAGGTCCACCCTGACCCGGCGTGGTAGTACCTGATAGGGTCCCATCTCTGGGTTAAGTACAAGGAAATGAGTTGAGAAAGAAGTGTTTTAAAAATTGAGTTTAAACAAATTGAATTTTTTAAAAATCAGCAATCATTAGGACTTAATAAAACAATGTCTTCGGCATAAAATAACCCATGCCGCAAAATCCAACCAACTAACCAATCCAGCGACAGGGTGGTGAAGGAACTGGAGGTAAGAGGAAGAATCAAGACCATCCAGACCACTGTACGAGGATGAGTCAAAAACTAATGTCATTTACTTTATTTCATGTGATTTTTTTTCATAAAATATAATCTACATTGAGACCATAACGAAACTCAGATTAAGAATCCGACGAGTAAGACCCAACTTGCCAATTGACAATGTCCACCTTCTGCATGACAATGCTCGACCACACACATGCATCAGGACAGGGGATTAAATCGCCTCATCGAGTGGAAAACTTGACCACATCCTTCATACTCGCCAAATTTAGCACCTTCAGGCTATAATCACTTCGGTCACATGAAAGAGGGTTTGAGAGGCAAACATTATTCCAGTGACGAAAATTGAAATCTGTAGTGAAGAAGTGGCTTAAAGAACAGCAGAATTTTACGGGGCAGGGATACAGGCTCTTATTCGAAGGTGGAACATTGCTAGTGACAGGAACGGTGACTATGTGGAGAAGTGGGGATGTGATCCATGCCGCAAAATCCAACCAACTAACCAATCCAGCGACAGGGTGGTGAAGGAACTGGAGGTAAGAGGAAGAATCAAGAATCTAGCTTCATTTTGATGTATGATACATGTTTCTGTGTTGGCAATTATACCTGTCCTGAACAAACTGGCATTACTTTTTGACTCCCATATGTGGAGAAGTAAGGATGTGATCCACAGAGGACCAGCTTCTTTTTGATGTATGATAGATGTTCCTGTGTTGGTAATTATACCTGTCCTAAACAAAATGGCATTACTTTTTGACTCACCTATGTGAAGAAGTAGGGATGTGATCCACAGAGGACCAGCTTCATTTTGATGTATGATACATGTACTTGTGTTGGTAATTAAACCGGTCCTGAATAAAATGGCATTACATTTTGACTGACTCTCGTACTATTAAAATAAGCTAGAATATCTTATAGCATCCTGAGGATTTGTGGAGACATTCTGTCAACCAGAAATCAGTAAAAAAAAACTTCCCTTAGAGCTGGCTAAAAAATAATAAAAATTATAAACAAATAAAAAAGAAATAGATAAATAAAAAAAATCTGTTTTATTTACTGACAATTTTTTCTGTTTTTACTTTGAAAATGAAAATAATTTGGAAGCGTTCCTTAATAATGTATTCGTGAGAAAGGCGATTCGTTTTTATGGATTTCCTTTTCTTATGATGTTTACACTTTTTCCACTAAAAATACAAATATTAAAAAAAGAAAAAAACTTCCTTTGATAATGTATACGCGAAAAGACGAACCTTTTTTTTAATAAGTTAGTGACTAACGCAAAAGGTGTGTCTTCCTCGCTCTTTTTCATTCGTTTTTCATCGACTTTCCTATTTTTATCAGTTTTTTTCTTTTACTCAGATGTAACGTATTTCAAAAGACGCCTATTAATATTTTATGTGAGAAAGGCGTGTCATTTTTCATTGATAAACTCTTTTTATTATGTTGTTTCTAGATATTTTTTCAGTCGAAACTTAAACTGTTTTAAAGACTTTCTTTGATATTGTATATGACTAAGAAAGTCGATACGTACATCCTTCTCATCAAATTTTTTTTTCTTTGGATATTTTTTGGGGCGGGAGGGGGGGTCTATTATAATCTTCAAATATTTCCACGGAGCTAGTTTCAGTAATTTCGAGCAACGAATGGCTGCATAAGATTATGTATTTTGCTAGAATAAAGATATAAATAGCTTAGGTAAAGTAGTGACGGGGCGGTCTAATGTCGGTGTCAGCCAGACAGCGAGGGAGTCTATCCTCTTTTCACTACTGCTAGATCAATGAGATTATTTTAGCATCTGAGGTGGGGTGCCACACCTACCATCAGCTCCTCACTTTACCGGACAGATCCATGTGCTACGCATACGCTGATTTGGCGAGGGCCAGTATCGAACCAAGAACCTTGTGATTCCTAACCGAACACTCTACCGACTGAGCTAAACCGGTCCATGAAGTAAGTGAGAGTAAATTTGGTGGAGTGGCCTATTGTTGGTGTCAATAGGACAGCGAGGGAGTCTATTCTCTTTTCACTAGCACTAGATCAGGGAGCAAGAACATCTGAGGTGGACCACTATACCTAGCATCAGGTGAACACTTTTCCCGCTCAGATTCAAGATATACTACTCATGCGCTGTGGTTCTTGGGCGGATGGTCTACCAATTGAGCTAAACTGGCCCTAGATTTTTTTTTTTATTTCTTAATATCAGCAGTCCACATGGTGGCCAGCTTTTTTTACCCAATGCTTTTTTCCGGACTCCAGCCATCTATCAAACTTTTTGATGACCCCCCCCCACCTTCAACAACGGTATTAACCACTTTGGTGATATTTTTATATAATGAACAATACAACATTTTTGTTTATACACACACACACACACACACACACACAACACACACACCACACATACACACACACACACATACACACACACACATATATATATATATAATGATTTCTAAGCTTTCTGCCTCTATGTGAAAGATTTAGTAGAATTCTCTGGAAATAGATTTGTTGTTGAGAGGATTAAGCCTTTTAGCATTAATAACCTTTGATATCAACCATGTTTTGTCTCCCCTTCGGCAGATTCTTATTAAGCCCCTAAATCAGGATTAGTATTTTGCCCGGGGGCAATTTATCCTGCCTTATAACATCATGAATTGCATCAATACAAATATTAATCGCTTAAAGGCATTCCATTGCGTAAGGCAATATAATCGGTATTCAATATTCGGGTTTACGAAACATTTCTTGCCAGCGTTTATAGCCAACATTTCGTTGTGATATATAAAATCAGGCCTAGAATCTCATCTTCAATAATTATTGCCACGATCCTCTGACGATATTAATGAGTTTTCGCAATAAATATGGACATAAAAAATATTGTCAAATTTAATATTTAATTCTAAATCTCTCGGAGAATTTCTGGTCGATAATATATATATATGTGTGTGTGTGTGTGTGTGAGCGTGCATCGATGAATAAGAAGTGAAATTAGAAAATAAGAATTGGTTATATTGATATTTAAAAAATATATATTGATATACATATATATATAGTTTGTTAGATGGCTGGAGTTCGAAAGGAGTCGATAAAAGCAGTGGGTAACAAAAGCTGGCCACCATGTTGACTGCTGATATATATATATATATATATATATATATATATATATATATATAAGATATAAAAACAAACGATGTTTACAACTGAAATAGGCTCATCAGAAGAGAAAGTGTGCAAACCGTTTCGGGGCCCAATTCTCTTGACGGTTTAAAAAGCAACACTCGGCCCATCCTCAACTAATATGTGTTGCTTTTTAAACCGTCAAGAGAATTGGGCCCCGAAACGGTTGCACACTTTTCTCTTCTGATGAGCCTATTTCAGTTGTAAACATCGTTTGTTTTTTCATTATATCTTATTCATACTGTCGGATATATATATATATATATATATATATATATATATATATATATATATATATATATTATCGATTGGTACTTTACAGAATGGAAAATATATTTAACATAAATCTACATTAGACATATATTTATTTTAAATTTATGTTCGATACTGTTAATTCCCAATAAAAATGGTAAGTGTCGAAAAATATATATTTTGTCCAATAATCACTCTCAGTTATTGGTCTTCAACATTCTGTAGGATTCATTCCGATTTTTCTCATGTATATACATACATCATCATGACAAGCAAACCCGGCGAATAATGTGCGCCACGTGGAATAGTGGCTTTATATATATATATATATATATATATATATATAGATGTAGATATAGATATAGATATAGATACATATATAGATATATAGATATATTTTTAATTTATTGCTTCAACCGAAAACGTGTTCCGGATGAAACATTATAAGAGTACATGAAATCGCATTTTATTTTCGGATGAAGCATTATAACATCGCATCAAGAATGTGATTTTATAAAAATAGTGAAACGATAAATGTAGTCATATTATAATTTATATTTAGATACATCATTCCATTATTTAGTTTATTCACATCTACAAACCATCGGATTCATTCCATTTTTCCAATATATATATATATATATATATATATATATATTGGAAAAATGGAATGAATATATATATATATATATATATATATATATATATATATAACACCAATATATTGTTAAAGTATGTTGATCCTAGTCACCATCCAAGGTAAACCACCGATTAGTATATAACGGTGAAGATAAGGACAACAGTCCAAAAAATACCAATAATACAAATTCCCCAGCTTCATCTAGAAAATTCAGTCAAATAGAAAGGATCGGGTTTCGCGCACAGATAATGCCAGTTGATAGTTAAAGAATATTGATCGTGGTCTCCAGCCAAGGTAAAACCACTGAGGATAATTTACTCACAGTAGGTCGGATCGAGATTCGACAGCGGGACTCACAGTGTTGAGTAAATCATGAGGACAAATATCGATCAAATCGATATGGCTTTAATCTTCTAAAATGAAATCCCGCTTAATCCTTAGCAGAACAACTTTATGAAGTTGTTGCAATTTAGTTCAAAGAGAACGACGTACTGATAATTGTGGTGGGAGCCTTTGTGTATTGTATAGCGGTTAATGGATAAACCGCTTTGAAAGTCTTGCTGGTGATTCAGGTGTTTAATAGAAAGCCATCACCGTATGACCTTCACAAGACTCCGGGCACATTTCCGGAACTCCTACTGCAATTATTTCTTCGTATTCCAATAGACATTCAAAGCATTTTAGTAATGTTCATAGCTGATATTTCAGGTGGGGAATCACTGTTATGCAGAATGGGGGGGGGGGAGAGATAAAGTAAAATGTTAATGAATTATCAAAAAGAAAGAAAGAAAAAAATCATCAGAAGAAAAGATTGCGCTCCATGATTCGTTTTGTAGAAGAAAGGATATTTTCTTCGTCTATATCGTACTTTATTCACAACGTCTTTGACCGTATGAACTCCGTGTAAACTTCGTGTCAAAATTATTATAAAGAAAACACTGTTAGAAAAAATTCAGACACAAACATTCACATGACGTTATCATTATTGCATAGAGATTTTATATGATCAACATCGTCATCATCAATTCGTGCTGGCAGCTCGGATATCCATAACTCTCTCTCTCTCTCTCTCTCTCTCTCTCTCTCTCTCTCTTTCTCTCTCTCTCTGTCCCTGTCTCTCTGTAGCGTAATTCTTCGGGTCTATCGGGAATTTGGGATTAAAAATACAACTATATTCGGATTTCTAGAGAAAGAGGGGAAGAAGAAATAAGAACAAAGGTTAAAATTTGGAAGAGTAAACACACAGCGGGGTGCCAGTAATTTGACCGAACAATGACCCCGGAAATAGATATAAAAATAAATACGGAAGTTCCGGGTGTTGACCGGAAACGAATGTGACGCAGGGGCGAGAATCGGAAGAAGAAGAAAATCGCTCTCTTTCCCTTTCGGCCCTAGTAGGAGTCAGGCGCTGATCCCGGTCCCTCGTGTGGGAGTGGGACAACGGTACAGAGCATGATACTATGAACATAGAATAATTTGACGATACTGTCTCTCTCTTTCTCTCTATCTTTCCTTCTCTCTGAAAAAGAACCCACGAGCCTAGAAATGTGGACAGGAAACGAGGAGTTCTCATCGCATCAGAAATGTTACCTAGATGTTTTCTATGAGCAGCTTGCAAACTTGACCACCACGTCCTTTTCTTCCCCGACCACCCACCCAGTTCATTACAAAAACAAAGAAATAATTGGCCGATTTCTCTTTATCGGACACCATCTTCTACATTTCAACAAACCACACAGTGCGAGTCACATCCAATCCTTGAATGAATTTTGACCGGCTTATAAATCGATTTTAGCCGGCCTTCATGTGATTTTGACCGGGCCACTCGCAAATAACACGATACTATATTTACACGTTCTGCTAACGAGTATTTTTTTTTATTATTATTATTTTCTTTCTGTTTCGCACGATTCCTCTGATGGATCGTGTTTCCCTGACCCCAGGTTTTGTTTTGCTTTCCACATGTCGCGTCCCCCGAGCATATACATCATCATCAATAACAACAACAACAAAAACAACAACAACACTTAGATTCAAAAGAAATAATGCAAGCAAAACGCAAAAGTCAGCACGGCATTGTTATATACCAAAGAGATTGTGTAAATTATAGGTACGTAAGTGTTAATCAATAATTCGTAATTATCCCCAGGGAAAAATACATACTTTAAACAAAAACCAAAAAACCAAAAAAAAAACGAAATAAAATAAAATCATTTTTATCCGCACGAGTAGGATACAACACAATTTATTAAGCGGAATTTAATAGGTTTGAATTCAGAGTTTTCCTTCTCCTAGACAGGTTGCCTAACCAAAGACTGAATAGCCCAGTCTGCCTACTATATACCCATAGCTGGAGGGAGAATAGGATTCATACCGTTCCCAAGGGTATTAGCGCTATGTGAAATGTAGGCAGTTAAGTCCATGATTTGAAATCGGGGCGACGAATCCATTTCCCATGACTTTAACCATTACACCACGCGCTTCCCCCTTTTTTATGCTATATGTGCTACAAAGCAGTGGGTGACGGTCTTATTGTCCGAGTTTTTGACGTAAAACTGTATCTAATATTGAAGTTAAAAATCTGGAGCTCTGAGGAGTTTTGAGGACCCCGTTATTGCCATTACTCCCTGGTCCACCCTCAGTCGGAGTGGTATTACCTCTTAGGTTCGTGTCTGTGGATTAAATCAACCAAAAATTAGTTTAAAATGCGTTAAACGAATTGAATACCTGAAAAGAAGGAATAGAATAAAATGACTTAGCTTGTTTGGCAGCTTTTGTTGGGACTCAAA
>CM042158.1:3390598-3408098 GCA_023376005.1 Doryteuthis pealeii | reverse complement strand
CGTCGACAATAAACAATAGACAACACACACACACACACACACACACACACACACACATATATATAATATATATATATATATATATATATATATATATATATATATCAGTCTGTTTCCATCTATCTATGTATCTGTTTCTATCTATCTATCTATCTATCTATCAATCTGTCCGTTTCTCTTAAAGTTTGTTTTATCAATCTATCTATCTTTCTATCTATCTCAATCTATTTTTATCTATCTATGCATCTACATCAGTCTGTTTCTATCTATCTATCTATCTATCTATCTATCTATTTTTAACCACAATATTATTTATCACCCCCCCCCTCCGCCGCATCTATTGAGAATCAGATAGATTTATTAATTTATAACAATACAGTTTGTTTCGTACGTGCACACTGAAACGATTGCGTCTTGCCAACTCAGACTTATCCAAATCTACTTTGTCATTTTGGAGGAACTATCACTTGACTTTTTTTCCCCACTGTTCCTGTTTCTTGCAGGGCGGGAAATGTCTGCTAGACGAACGGTTTGATTCTGTATGGCTTTGATCGATTGGCAGAGAGGCCAGACACCGGTCAAATCAAAGCCAACATGTCAAACTGGCCTTGTCTATGAAAACAATCAGATAAAAGTCACGACTCGAAGATATATCTATTTTGTAAAGCTTAATCTGAATGGACGATCTGCTTTCTGTCGGACAGATTGCAAAAACGCTGTCGATACACGCAAACTTCATTTTAGTCAGTCATTGCTGTAGTCACATTTTAAAGTATTTGGTTGGTTGGATTTTACGGCATCTCAACCCTTGCGTTTTTTTATGCTGTTGGGATTGTCTGCCCTTTCCCTGGAAGAGTTATCTTCCCGCTGGGTTTCCGTTTCCGACCACCAGGGGTCTGTAGTATTTCGGCGCCTGATTCAAACTCTTTCACTCTCTTTTCTCCTTCTTTTCGGGCTGAACAACATGGGTTAGACATTTGTGTCTATACCTCACACTCGTGGGGGCCTCTAGTCCCCACGTACGGACTATGTCAGTAAGTGACTTCAACCTTATGGACTATCTTTAACTCCTCCTATATTTTATATGTACATGGACGTAACTATTGAATGTGTCTTTTTATTATATCTTGTTTCCTTGTATGTGTATGTGTATGTTATATGTTATTCCATGTGCTTTTAATTAAAGTCCATCTTGTTATATGTTTAACACCCTTGTCGGAGTTTGTTCGTTTCAACAAATTATACCAAATATTATAACCTTGAACCTTACAATGCCAAAGACGTTTGATTTATTCATTCTTCTTGGATATTCAAAAGTTTTAAAACACATTTTAGCCAGGCATTACTGTAGTGACGTTTCAAACTGGTTGGTTGGTAGGATTTTACGGTATCTCAACCCTTTCGTGTTTTTATACCGAAATAATTTACTTCATTCATTGTTGTTGGCTATTCAAATTTTAAAAAACTCATTTTAGTCAATCATTACAGTTGTCACATTTCTTCCCCTACATGCATGCAGGTCAACAATGCATCAGGTGAAAAGGCATTCAGGGAGATAAAGTTGTGTACACAAGAAAATGTCTCAGTGTTGTTCTATGATAAATAACAATATATATATGAGAGAGAGAGAGAGAGAGAGAGAGAGAGAGAGAGAGAGAGAGAGAGAGAGAGAGAGAGAGAGAGAGAGAGAGAGAGAGAGAGAGAGAGAGAACTAACTAGTTGGGTGGGTGGTTGGTTGGTTGGTTGGTTGATAGGTTTTGCGGTATCACAAAACTTTGCGGCTTTTCATACCGAACTACTTATTCCTGTTGGATGTTCAAAAAATTCTAAAAATCATTTTTGGATCGATTTAAACCAGTGGCAATAAATAATAGGGTCAGTTGGTGAGAGATTTTCATGGATATCCGTACTGCTAGCGTGACATGATACTGATAATATATATATATATATATATATATATATATATATAAGTGTATTTTGGCAGCATTTTTCTTTTATACAGGTTTTTGCTGAATTGAACAGACAATTCCTGTCTGACAAGTCTTTCATTGATCCTTTCCAATCTTCGGTTGTACCAGTTCCACCCTGACACCAGAAGGATGGCCCGAAGATTGGAAAGGATCAATGAAAGACTTGTCAGACAGGAATTGTCTGTTCAATTCAACAAAACCTGTATATATATATATATATATATATATATATTATATATATATATATACGAGGGTGATTCAAAAAGTAATGCCATACTCTTTATTATGTGAAGTCTTTTATATTGAAACCCTAACTAGGCTCAGAGCAAGAATCAGACCGAAAGAAGCAAACATTATTCCAGTTACGATGGTTTAAAATCTGTAGTGAAGAAATGGCTCAAAAAGCAGTCGATATAATTTTACGGGGAAAAGATACATGCTCTCATTCGAAGGTAGAACGTTGCTATTGAAAGAAACAGTGACTATGTGCAGAAGTAGGGATGTGATCCACAGAGGACCAGCTTCATTTTGATATATGATACGTGTTCCTGTGTTCGTAATTATACCTGTCCTAAACAAAATGGCATTACTGTCTGATTCACCTTCGTATATATATACAGGATGACAAAAAAGAAAAAATTAAAACAGAATTTGGATTCTGTTTTTTTTTTTTTTTTTTGTGTTGGTAGTGTGCATCAGTGATAGTATATATACAGGATGACAAAAAACAAAAAAAAATTGGATTCTGTTTTTTTTAGTTACCCTGTATATATACGTATATAATATAAAATTATAATACAATTCTTATTATTTGTTGATCATTTTTCTTCCAGTCAGTCTGTTTCCATTCGTACTTAGTTTTTATTTTCCATGTTTGTTTTTAAACTTACAAAAGGAAATTTGAAGGTATCGATCGATTTGCCTGATTGAATTCTAGCAATAAATTGTCGAAATAACTAATGGCACTTGGAAGCTAATAATCTTATTACAAGACGAATTGTCTACAATGCACACTACAAAAATTGGTATTGGAATTTATTTTATTTACATTCATATTATTAATTTTATTATATTCTTTCTCTTTTATTTTGATTAATTTCTTTTTCTTTTAGATTTTTATTTCGTCTGAATATAATCGCCAGAAAGGTCCAGCATTTCATGTTGACTTTGTATAAATTATTTTTCAGTAATTAGATATAATTAATTGGATTAATAAAACAATGCCAATGAGCATTGTATTTTACTGAAAGGAAAACTAAAATTAATAAGAGAGTTGGTTATTTATGAAGGAAAAAAAAGCAACAAAAAAAATGCAAACTATTTATTAATGGAAAATAAATTAGTTATCAACAATAAAACAATGAAAAAATATAAATTGTATTTTTATTTATTTTATTAGGGATCTAATTCAGGCAGGTTTGTTGAAAAGTGCGCTTATGTTCTATTTCACATCTACGCAGACTTTCTACATTACTAAGGAAATGAGTACATTGGACGTTTATCTATACATTTCTGGTGCAGCTTAGGGATGGCAAAAACTTCACATTCTTTATACATACTAGCAAATATATGCAGCTTCCGTAAGATGAAAGTATTTAAGTTTTAATGTAATAGAATATTATATTAAATTAGAAAAGCTAATGAAACTAAATAAGAATGCAGATAAAAAGATTTGAAACAGAGGTGAGTGTATTCGAAAAGCAGAACAGCTTACCCTTCCATCGCTCCCGTCTTTCATTGCTAAATTGTCCTAATTAAACTATTTACTTAACATAGGAAGTAAATGATATTAGTTGTCTCTTCTAGTTAATTAATTTCTTTTAAGATTTATCCACGGGATTTTTGTTCATATTCATTAAGATAAAACCAAACAAATTGAAATCAATAATACTAAACACATATTCATTAAAATGACATTTTTAATATCAATATGCAAATTAACCTTCGCGTTTATACTGTAAACCATTAATTTGTTGTATATATAAATACAATTGCATGTTATTATTATGTACACATGGCCAACGGTATTAATAATGTAAAACAATAATTGAGTTTTAATTAAAGATAAAATCATGGAGAATGTGACTTGAGTAGTGATATAGTTTCGGTTAGATACAGACAAACAGACAGTCTCCATTATATTTTGATTTTGTTCTTGTTTTACGGCATATCCACCTCAATGGGTCATTTAATTTAAACATAATAATGTTTTTTTTTTACAAATTTTTTGTGAATGGAACTTTTAGAGGATTCTTTTTAACATATATTTTTGTGTTTTCATTTTTTGGGGGAAGATTTTTAGATTTTGTTGTAGATGTGTGCCTCTTTTATGTATCTGAGTAGTTTTTCTGGGTTTATTTGGTAGAATATCTGTTTTAGATTTGTTGTTTGGTAGTATTTTTTTCGTATTTGTTTTAGGTTGCTACATTCTGTTAATATGTGTTTAATTGTGTAGGGTTTTTGACATGGTATGCAATATGGGGCTGCTTCTTTTTTGAGGAGGTATGAATGGGTAATGTATGAGTGTCCTATTCTTAGTCTGGATAATATTACTTCTTCTTTTCTGGATATTTTGGTTTGATTTATTTGAAGTTTTCCTATTCGTGGCATTATTTCATGTAGTTTGTTGTTTTGTAAGTTATTCCAATAATTTTTGTTTTGTGTATACGTTTATGGATCTTTGTAAAAGGTATTTTAAAGTGTGTATCAAGTGGGTTGTTTTTAGCTGTTTTTGCTGCTGAGTCTGCTATTTCGTTTCCTTGGATTCCGATGTGACTTGGTATCCAGCAAAGTATAATTTCTTTTTGGTTGCTATTATTGAATTTGGTGAGTAGTTTAGATATTAATGGGTTATTTATTTTTTTGTTCACGATTGCTACTATAGCAGATTGGGAGTCAGAAAATACTATGTGTTTTGAGTTCTTGCTTTTGGTAATTAAGTCAAGTGCCAGGTCTATTGCATTAATATATATATATATATTATAGTGTCCATTATAATAGGATGTATATACATACTAACAGAAAATAAAATTACAACCCGCTGAAGGGTAATACTGATTTTAACCTGTGTACAGTATATACATGAGGGGAAAGTACTATTCAAAAAATATCACCTTGATATATATATATATATATATATATATATATATATATATAACGGATAGAGTAATCCCTAATGGCCTTGTATATTTATAACAGTAAAATTCCATATCTACAAAGTGGGCGTGTAGATGTCTCAGCAGTAAGATGTTTGAGTGATCATAATTCGGTTGGGTTTCGAACCCAGCCTGAAGCTGCCTGCCTTTTCTAGTCACACACTTGACCCATGAAACAGCGAAACAGGAATGTATCCGAATGACTATATATATATATATATATATATATATATATAGTCATCCACACTCCGCGTTTTGACTCTTCAGTGTAGCTAGACATTTGCAGGTACTTCCAGCCGGGATGGCAACCCGATTGATTTATTATCAGTCAGTCTCCTTACAGCTCGGCTATCATCAGCACCCGCAGACTGCGAAGAGAATTGATAAATGCATACATATGTATATATGTAAAAGCGCGCAGAGAGTGCCCCATCCGTATTATAGGAGAGCGTTGCTTTTTTATATAAGCGTAGTCGGCAGTCGTCAGCGAAAATTCCCCCCCCCAAAGTGCTCGACCTACCAGGGATTATGATATTTAAGATAATCGAGTCAATGAAAGAATTCTGGAAGATAAAATGACTAAGTAGTGTCACAGCCAAATTAGCTCAGTCGGTAGAGCCTACGGCTAGAAACCACAAGATTCCTAGTTCGATACCGGCCCTCGCCAACTCAGCGTATGAGTAGCACAGGGACCTGTGCGGTAAAGTAAGAAGCTGATGGTAGGTGCAGCGCTCCACCCCAGGCGCAAAAACAATCTCCTTGGTCTAGCGATAGTTAAAAGGAGATAGACTCCCTCACTGATTGGCTGATACCGACTTTAGGCCAGTTTTAGGTCTTACTTAACTAGTGTCAGAGAAAAAAATCTCCAACTCACACAACCGTTATTCTGACGTTACGATTTTACATATAGTCACGGAATGGTGATTAAAAGTGTATAAAGAAATCTCCCTGAAGCTTGTTGATCCGCCCGCCGTTAACCCAGTGGCTAGTTAAGAAAGAAATGGCAAATAATGATATCTTAATCGGATAGGTATTGATCTAAGTCACGCACTGAAAAAGATCTCATGCGAATCTAGACCCATGTAGAAAAAAAATACGTTTAACAGCATCTGCCCAATAATCTGAATAAATGCCAATAGCCGCAAATTACAGTCCCGTCGGCACGCACGCAAGGAAGGGCATAGAAAGACACGGATCCAGTTGCGACATAACTCTCAATTCAAATCAGTATAATTGCAAACAGAAATACGACATTGTCGCTGTCGCATGCTACGGAGAAGAGAGAGGGGGGAGCGGCAGAAAGAGAGAGAGAGAGAGAGAGAGAGAGAGAGAGAGTTGATAAAACGGAAAACGGTGGATGTCAACAGTCTAGCTCACAGATTAACACTGATTAAGGTTTTAAAAGAAACGTCCTCTTTTTTTTATTTACCGGTCAATGCTAAATAGTTCAGTTGGATATGAATGCAATACAAATGAGCTCTCCGGCAAAACAGGAATTAGGCGACTCACGAACTCACCAGTTTCGGTTCCATGGTGATACTTCTGTTTCTATTTAAGAGGGAGTGGAGGCTTCTAATAAGCATTTCCTAGTTAAAAGCTGTCCATGATAATATTGATGCTTCTATTTAAATTTGAGTCGAGGTTTCTAGTAGCATTTCTTGTTATTAGCTGTCCATGATGATATTGATGTTTCTATCTATGAAGGGATGGTGGTTTCTAATTCAAATATCATTTGATACGGCTGTTTACAATTAAGAGGGAGTGGTGACTTCTAATTGGCATTTCAATGTTAAAAGCTGTCCATGATTATTCTGATGCTTCTATTTAGGGACCAGTGGAGATTTCTAATAGAATTTCGGAGTTATTAGCTGTCCATGATGATATTGATGCTTCTATTTAAGAGAGAGTGGAGGTTTCTATTAGTATGTCATACTTATTAGACTTATTAGCTGTCCATGATGATATTGATGCTTCTATTTAAGAGCGAGTGGGTTTCTATTAACATGTCATACTTACTAGACTTATAAGCTGTCCATGATGATATTGATGCTTTTGTTTAATCAGAAATGAAGATTTCTAATTAGCATTTTATACTTAACGGCTGTCCATGATGATACTGCTGCTTTTAGGTAAGTAGTACAAATGAGCTCTCCGTTAAAACATAGCTCATGAACTCGCCGTATTCAGTCATTACATCGTTCCATGATGATACTGCTGCTTCTATTTAAAAGACCATCTCAACTCTCGAAGGTAAGCCCCTAAAATCGGTGAACCAGTTCACGTACCTATGTAGTAATATCTCATACACAGAAAACGATGTTAATGCACGCATAGGATATCTGCGTATGTATGTGGTTTGATGTGGAATTGTTTCTCTTTTGGTGTTTTCGTTCCTTTTGTCGAGTTTCCGAAGTGTGTTTTTTGTTCATTAGACGTTTTTGTTGTTTCATATTTCCTTGTGTTTCGTTGATTCGTTTTGTTGTTCGGTTTCCAGCGTAGTTTTCTGTGTTTTGCAGATTTTATGCGTTGGAGTTCTTTGTTTTTGTCCGCTTGATGATTGCTTATTGTAGTGGTGATTTTATTGTATTCATCCGTGTTTGTTTGTTTCTTTATTTGTTTCACCCGGTAAAACATAGCTCATAACTCGCCGTATTCCAGTCATTACATCGTTCCATGATGATACTGCTGCTTCTATTTAAAAGACCATCTCATCTCTCGAAGGTAAGCCCCTAAAATCGGTGAACCAGTTCACGTACCTGTGTAGTAATATCTCATACACAGAAAACGATGTTAATGCACGCATAAGAAAGTAATGGACTGCTATAGACTATTTTTTAATCAGAGTTTAACATGGTTGAATGAAGAGTTTCCTTCTCCTAGACTGGTTAAAGAATACCCTAGTCTTCTCTCTAACTGGAGGGATAAGAGCTGAATTTATACAACTTTTCTCTATGTGAAATGCAAACAGAATTAGAACTCATGTCGCCCTATCAATTTTGTACGATGATAACCGTTACACAACGAATATCTCCACTTTAGTTATTAGAAATATAGGATAAATATTCGTGTTTAAAGGACTTTCTATTTTTTTTATCGATTAGTTACTTTTTTATCGATTAGTTAGAGCGTGGCGTACAGAAGATGACTTTGTGTTTGTTCGGATATTTCCGATCCCCTCGGTTGAAATCACGCCAGAATTGTCGGAATATTCGTTGCTCGGAAGGACGGATAATTGATGAGTTATAATAAGATTACGGATCTGGTATTTTGGGATCTTTATAAATAAATTCTATTTGAGTTGATAGCATTTATAATTGAGTTGCTTAGTTATACAAATTAGTTTATTTCCTCTCCTTAAACTGACACCAACGTTGGCAATTAGATCACAGATTCATTCACGATTGAAAACTATTCAACTGTTGAGAGGTTTATAGTTATATTTTGAAGGATTTATTATGATAGCAAGATTATATGTTGCTATTTTGTTTCTAGATATTTTTTCGTAAAAATGTATACGTTTGATAACTTTAAAGATACACTAAATAAAACAAACTATATATAATTCAATTCTAATCTTTTTAAAAAACGACGGTATACCAGGAAATGTTGCGTTACCCGTTCTGAGTATATATATATATATATATATATATATATATATATATATGAGGTGAGGTATAAGGAAAAGTGAACAAAATAATGACTCAAACAAGTTCAAGTAGGAGAGAAATATTTCTTCCTTCTGAGGCGAAGAACATCTTCAGACTGAGGATGTTCTTTGCGTCAGATGGACGAAATATTTCGGCGACAGACAAAAGTGATCAAATCACCATTATATATAGAGAGATACGTTAACATCCTGCGACACACTCTGGTTAAAAATGAGACCGTCCAAATCATCCAAGATGCAATGCAGAAACGTGAATCCAGATTATCTGGTGTCGCTTAATGGCAGATTTATTATTTGTCCCATTTCATTTCAGTCAATTTTAAAAATGAAAACTTCCAAATGGTTTTGCGCCTAACGTAAACTTAGAATGAATTGAAAAAAAAAAAAGAACTTGCATGTTTGTTTTATTTGTAATATTGAAATTATGAATTAGGGAAGATATTTTTTCTTGATTTTTGTTTCGTTTCGTGGAAATTTCACGGGTCCTGCTAGTTTATTATTATTATACTAACTGTATGTTATCGTGCAGCAATACGCTATGCATATTAAAATCTTATAATATTATAGTAGTAATTATGAACGGATCAGTTCATTACTTAAAAACAAAAGGAAAGAGATCCCCCACTTTATGACTATTAAAATCTTATAGTAATATGAAGTAATTCTGGGGGGAACACAGTTCAGTACTTAATAACAATATGAAATCGATCCCCCACTTCATGACTTATAGAATCATAATAATATGTAGTAATTCTTGAGGGAATAAACTTCATTACTTAATAACAATAAAAATAATGGATCCCCCACTTTATAACTATTAGAATCTTATAGTAAAAATTAAGTAATTCTGAACGGATCAGTTCATTACTTTAATGGCATGTCTACATGTCTAGGGTTATTTTATGCCTCGATTTCAGAGAATCAGGTTCATCATACGTCCATCTTTACTTTTTGTGTAGTTCATAAGATAGTTTTTGCACACGGTCCTATCTAATGTAAATATATTTGAACATATCTCGTACAGATAGATGTGACCCTAACAGTTATTACTCTTCCGAGTCAGATTCGACCTGGGAGTAATACCAATAAAGGTGCACTGGACACTCTATAGATTTCCAGAACTGAAGCCTCACCATTAGATCCAGTTTTGTGTCAAACACAGGAATCCTCCTTTTTGGTTGTCGTGGGTATGACGTTAAACTGCAACTAATGGTGACGTTTCAATTTTGGGGATCTGGGGTATGTGGAGTACCCTTTCATTGCCATTACTTCCAGGTCCACTCAGAACTTGGAGTGGTAGTACCTGTTAAGATTTCATTTATGGATTAGATTGAAAAATTTAGTTGAAATATGTTTAAAAATAATTGAGTGTGCAAAAATATAATAAAAGATTAAAACAAAGCGTCTTCGGCGCAAAATAACCCAACAAGGGTTGATATGCCTTAAAACCAACCAACCAACCAACCAACCAACTCATTTTAGGGGGAGTTCTTACTTCCTTGCATGATGTACAGTCTGTCGGTGAAGTTCCTTTCCGTCAGGATAATTTCTGCTTCAATGTCAATCCATTTTGAATACAACTAGTGTTTTAAAACAAACATATCTACGAAACAATGGAATTTACAGAGAAAAACAACGAATTTGAATAGATAGCCTCAAGGGATTTAATAAACTTTTTAAAGATTTTATTTCAGAAATTATTAATCTATTTTTTATTTATTTTATTTGATATTTCAATTGTCTGAAAGGGGCACGAAATCGTAAAATTTCATGTTATATTCTTAATATCAGGAAAACGCGTAAAGAAATATTCTTTGGAAGTGAGGCATTGGTCTGAAAGAAAGAAGGAAAAGTGAAAACTGAAAACGTTTGCAGTTCCCGCGGCCAAAAAAAAACAAAAAAAAAAAAACAACAACTAAAAACAAAAAGATCCAACCCTCCCCCAAAAAAAAAAAAAAAGAGGACAAAAACAAATCACCAAAAAAATTGGAATTGCGTGTGAAAAACAAATTCCTTAAACGTTACAAATCCACAACTCATTTTCTCAAAAAGTTAACTAAGGAATTGGATTATTCAGTTCACGTTGGACTTTATTCTATTTTTTTTTAAATTTCTTTTATTCGTTTTGTTTTATTATAATGGGGAACAACGTATCCGGGAGCATCAAGATGAAGAAGAAATAAAATTGTATAAAACTACAAAAAAAAAAACGGACATCAACTAAAATCAAAACGAAAAAGAACAAAAAATCTTTAGAATTGACGGGTAAAAAAAAAGAAGAAAAAAAGAGAAATCCTTTTAGATTTCGGTTAAACTCTGGGGAAAAAAAAGACTTCATCAGAAAGATTGATTAATATATGAAAAACGTTAATTACGCAATCAGATATGAGTTGAATGGCAATTCGATATAACAGAAGGGTAAAAAAGACACAAAAATCCATTCCTAATTCACCAGGTATTTAAGAAATCACATTTAGTGGACTATAAATGGAATACGACCCTAAGGATGTTACATGACATGCACCAAATTGTAATAAATTGATACCTTGACTGATGAGTTTAATAGATTCCACACATAATTCAATTTCCTCGTACATCAAAGTGATCTTCTCTATTGAAATAAGCTAAAATGCAATTAATCCGTTCTAATTCCCCTCAAAACACGCTCTAATTTTTTTGCGATTTTTTTAAATAAGAAAAAGCTCTGAATTATAATTAAAAAAAAAAATTCAATGAATTATATGCTGTAAGATGTTTTAATGCTTATTTTTATAAATAATATTTTTCTTTAGCGAAATAAATTTGGAATCTTAAAAGTTTTTGTGAACTTATTAACCTAAGCGTATCTGAAGCTCGCTGGTAGCTCTATCTTTGAGCTCGTAACATAAAGTAAATGACAATTTGACTGAGTGACAGCTCGTAATTCGGAAAACCTGTAATTTTTGGAAGTCGTAAGTCAAGGTACCACTGCAATATTTTTCTTTGGGGTAATAAATTTGGAAACTTAAATGTTATTAGTGAATTATTGACATAAGCTTACCTGAAGCTTGCTCACAACACACAACAAGTTTAAAGAGTGAATTCTGCCCTACTATTTAACCATAACTGGAGGGATAATAGTTGGATGCATACCTTTCCCAAGTGTATTAGCGATAAGTGAAATGCAAATAAACTAATCCATGATTTGAATTGAGGTCACCGTGTCCGTTTCCAACAACTATAACTATTGCCCAACGGTTCCAGTATCCTGGGTATAATACTGTATGGCTTTCGGTGGTGAGGCTACAGTTCTGAAGTGTAGAATTGCTACTTTGTTGTCATTACTATGGGTTCAATAACAATGATATAAAAAAGTTATCTTTCAAACGGAACCCCCATATTTAACACAGAAGCCAGATTGATTTTAACTCTTGTTATGTTTTGGTTTTGGTTGTAGGATTTTACGGCATGTCAACACCTATTGAGTTATTTTATACCAAATACGTTTCGTTCTATTAATGCTTGATGGTATTCAATTTTTTATACAATTTTTAACACATTTCTTAAAACTCGTTTTTTTTTTGTTGCTATTTAAACCATATATGGGACCCTTGAAAATACAACACTCCGGGTCTGCGTGAATCAGGGTGTAATGACAATGAAGGGCTACTCCATACTCCCCGAAGCGCAAAAGCTCTAACTTCACCATTCGATGCAGTTTAACATCATACCCAGGACACTGTCCCTCCACCAAGGCCTTCTAGCACATATGTAATAAAATGGGTTGGGGATCGCCATAAGAGCAATAGAGTTGGGAAAATCATATAGGTGTTAGGGCTTGACGTGTCCAGCGGATTGATCGGAGGGGCCTCTATGACCACCCATCAAGCCGAGGTAAGGGTTAAAATAGAATGTTGCACGCTATGGACTACTCAGCCACCAGTATACATTATGGGCCAATGTACCAACACGTGGCCCCATTGTTGGGATTTTGCCCCTCTGCAGAGGTTCAGTTGGGTATTCTTTTGTGCCACCGACAGGGCGGAGCCGTCGATGTAATCCATGAAGAAAATATCTCCAAATTGATCATCTTTTCTCGACTCCCTACCAGTACACCCTATCTGTATTAATATCTATCCAAAAACAGAATGCTAGAAAACCCTTTGATAATCAAACTCCCGGGAAATATATCTATTCCATCTCTACCAGCAAAATAATTATATTCATCTGGATTCCTAGCCACACAGGAAGCAAAGGCAATGATAGAGGAGATAACATGGTAAGTAAGCATTAAGCGTCGATCATATTGGCGAACGGGTTCAATAAATACAGGGTCGTCTCATCGTGCTCGAATGGTTAGCATTTCTCGCTGGATTCCCCATACGATCTTGCGTCACATCCAACTGGTGGTCTCATTGTAGTGTAAATTTAGTGCGCAAGCTAGTCTCGCAGATCCAGTACTTCTGAACCGCGATTTCATTTCTCGCTGGATTCCCCATACTTGCAATCTTGTGTCACATCCTGTCAGTGGCGAACGGGTTGGGTAAATAAATGGGGCATCATCGTGTTGTAATGGTTAGCAAGCTAGTCTTGCAGATCCAGTAATACTGAATAGCGAGTTTCATCCATGATGGATACCCTATAGTTACGAACTTGTATCACATTCTACCAGTGGCAAACGTTTTGGGTAAAGCATCTCATCGCGATGTAACGGTTAGCAAGCTAGTTTCGCAGATCGATTGGTGCTGAATAGAGAGTTCGATCCTCGCAGGATGTCCCATACTTAAGATACTGTGTTACATCTTGTCTATGACTTTATCTTCTCAGAAAGATACAAACCGAGCGATTTCCATCCTCGCTCAATGGCCCATAATCCATTACTATTTTAGTAGTAATGGATTTGTGAGTCTATTTATAGCGAGTCCTATTATTGCTGGTTTCCGCATAATTACTGACCTTGTGCCATACCTGAATGCTTACCTTATCGGAGAGATAGAAATCGAAATACTGCAGCATGACATAGATTAGGCTGTGAGAGACATTTGCCACTATGTTAACACGGAGTGTCAACATTTATTTCAATTCATATAATTGAATTTATATATAATTATATATATAAACATATACAACTTAATTCAATTTCTATTGAATTCATTTATCTAGATTTATGATTAATATAAAATACATATAAAATACATATCTTATAAATAAATAATAGAAAATATATATAATTGAATACATATAATTAAATTAAATATATAATTGTATATTATTATATTCGTTAAACTAATGGTGACACAGAATTCTTTGGCATTTTATCTGGAGTCGCAAAAGGAAATACATTAGCATACTTTCTATTTATAATATGCATAAGATATGTACTACGAACGTCTTAAGATCTAATAAAGGAAAATATTGCACGCTAAAAAAGCCAAAAAGCTGAAGAGATGCGGATTAAGCAGATGATCTAGCTCTTCTTGCAAATACAATGCTGCGTAGCTCAGAGATGGTAGCAAAAGACGCGAACTCAGATAATAAGGAATTCAATTCATTTAACACTGGATGGTTAGGCTTTGAAATTAGCTCTGTTGGTTAATTGGGTTTTGCGGCATGTTAACCCATTGGTTCATTTTATGCAGAATACATTTTTGTTTTATACATTCTTGATGTTTACTCAATTATTTAAAACATATTTTTTTCTATGTAACCCGTATACATATTTACCAACCCCTCCGCACGAGCAGGAGGCGACAAAAGGTCAATTTATTAAGCCAAGTCTAACAGGTTTCAATTCAGAGTTTTTCTCTCTCCTAGACAGGTTGCCTTATCAAGGTTGAAGAGCCCAGTCTTTCTTACTATTTACCCATCGCTGGAGGGAATATAGTTGGATTCATACCTTTCCCAAGAGTACTAGCGCTAAGAGAAAGGGCAAATAGTCGCGTCTAGGATTTGAAAACGGGTCGACGAGTCCATTTCCTACGACTTTAACCATTATGTCACGTGCCTCCATAACCCATATATGGCACCCTAACAGGTACTACCACTCCGAGTCTCAGTGGACATGGGAGCAATAGTGATGAATGACTGTTCATATTCCCCAGAGCTCCAGAACTGAAATCTTACCATCAGATAGAATTTAATGTTATACCCAGAACATTATTAAATATATGATAAAAAGGGTCGGAGGCTTTCCATACGGTTGGGACAATCATGTAGATGCTAGGGCTTGACATGATCTGCCGATTGATCGGAAGAGGCCTCTCCGAGCGCCCGTCTAAATAAGGTCTAAAGTGGAGTGTTGGATGTTATTGATTATTCAGCTACCAGGGTTCGTTCTTTAGGAAATCCCGGGTCGTCACCCACGGTCAATAGGTGGCTCCTTTGGAGGGTCTTCTCCCTCTTTAGATGTACAGTCGATGAAAAAGACCCTGCCGACATGGCTACTGAAATTAGGACACCAGCACATATCTAGGTAGTAATATCTCATCTACAAAAAAGCAATATATAGGGTGGACCATAAGATGGGGCACATTTATAAATGGTATTTTCTTAGATTATAAAGACACCGAGTACTAAATATATTTATTCCATAACTGATACAAAGGAGTTTTAATCTGACAGACATGTGGATGCAACAAGATGGCGTCATTGCCATGCATCACAACTTTCAATGACAACACTTCAGCAAAATTTCCCAGACATCTCATTTCGAGATTCGGTGATATCCTTTGGCCATACAGATCACCTGATCTAACCCCAGTGGCCTATTTTCTGCGGGGTTTGCCTGAAAGATCGGGTATACGTAGGTAGTCTCCACACGACAGCGGAACTGAAAGAAAGCATCCGTAGAGAGATTACATCTATTCCAGGTGATATGCTAAACCACACTTTACGTAATATGAGAAATCGAGCTCGAATGTTTTCGTCATGTTGATGACCATCTCAAGGAGATAATATTCAAATCTTAGATTACATGTAAAACTCCTGTGTATCAGTTATGTAATAGATATACTTAGTATTTTGTGTCGCTCTGGTAATCTGAGAAAATCGCAGTTAAAATGTGTTATATCATTATGGTCCACCCTGTATATGCGTAAGAAATACATGAACTGTGATATAGAAACCTGATCTCTCTAAGATAGAGCAAGAATTCTTCCAAGCTGGAGATGTGTCAGTGCTAATGTATGTCTACACCACTTAAACTCTAACGAAACACTTTAAGAAAAACCGAGATGGGAACTGTACAAGGATTCTGCATGTTGTCTTGAACAAATCTTGAAAGTAACACCCCGCAAAAAGTGGTTGGATAATTTACCTTCTATTACACAAAACATACAGTAAGACGACGAAGAAATGCTGGACACCGCGGAAGAAGCAGTGACCAAATCATAAGAGAGGGTATCTTGTGGACATCTACTCATAGGACACACTAGTGTAGGTCAACCAGCAAAACTTACATTTATAAGCTCTGTGGGATACTGGATGCCACACGGGGGACTTGCTTCAAACGATGTCAACCGAAACGGGTGACAAGAGCACTAGACATGGAAATTGCTTTTTGTGTCTGAAATGGAGCACCACACCTACTATCAGCTCCTCACTTTACCGCACAGATACAAGCTGTGATACTCATAAGCCGAGTCAGTGAGCGCCGGTGTCGAACATGGATCAAAAAGGTTCCGGGTTCGACACGTTTTGGTTCCTAGACAGATGTTCTAACGATTGAGATAAAAGGCCTACTATTTAACTAACAGCTAGCTCAATGAGTAATTTCATACCTTTTCCACGAGTATTAGTAGAAAAGTGAAATAAAATAGCGTGACTGGAGTCCGAAACCGCTTATTATGATGTCGCAGTTGAGCAGGTTAGCCACTACACCACGGGGACTACTCCGAGAGAAGAAAAGACAGGCTTAATGAAAAAAAAAAAAATCAAATAATGTTTGGCTCTCTGACTGTGCGACGAAAAAATAATTAATTTGAAACAATTAACATTCCATAGATTTTGTAATTAAAATACGACACTTTTGGCAAACATTAAAATAAATTTTTAAAAAATCCAATTTTTGCGTCAAATTCAATAAAAGGATAATGAATGAAATGCAATTAGTTCCAGTATTGATTTACTTTTAAAGTAGTCTTTCATAAAAGAATTATAATACTTGCTATAAATTTAAAAATAAAACTCTTTTAATAGCTATGTCAATAGTACAAGTCTGAAAACAAAATAAAACAAAAATATTATTAGAATAATATTGGTAGCAAATTAGTTTAGAAGACGTATAAAATAAACATGAGTGTATAGGAACTTTTACCTCGTGAGAACTGTGCAATCTCAGTCGGTAGAGTGTGCGACTAGGAACCACGTGGTTCCGGGTTCGATACCAGCCCTCGACAAGTCAGCGTATTAATAGCACAGAGATCTGTGAAGAGCTGATGGTAGGTTTGGCGCTCCACCTCAGACGCCAAATCAATATCCTTGGTCTAGCGCTTGTGATACCGAGTTTAGGCCTCCCCGATCAGTTTTACAAGTATAGATTAATATTATCCTCTTTCTTTAGGTCGTCCCATCGCTGTGTAATGGTTACAAATCTAGTCTCGCAGATCCATTACATTGAATAGCAATTGTTACTCGATATCATTCTGACTCGTTCGGTTTCTTTCTTTTTCTCTGACAGTCAAAATGTGACTCACTCGATATGTTTTCTATTACATTGAGCCATTCTCTCT
>CM042158.1:3373098-3388098 GCA_023376005.1 Doryteuthis pealeii | reverse complement strand
GTTCAAAAACCAAGCCCTGGTGATATTTAATGTGTATATATATTTACTTTGTTGTTAATTGTTTTATTTTAGAAGTTTCCTCCGGACATACATATACACAAAACTGTCCTTTATATATGTATATATAGATAGATAGATAGATAGATAGATATATTATCTAGAGGACATTTTCATTACCACTTAGCGCAATTTCTGACACGAAATGAATAATTAACAGCAGTTTTTTTTCTTTTTTTCGTTTTATTACCAACACTTGATATGAGGTTAATTTTCTTTTTTGTTTTTATCGAAAAAAAAAAAATCTTATCGGTTAATTATTGACTTTTTCTTATTGCAGTCATTGATATGCAATAAATTTCATCAAGATTTCAACAACTCATTAGGTGTTAAAATCAAACACTTATTTCATTACTTTGTTGTTGAGGAGTAGACATTAATACACTTCAACTTTTAATCTAATAAGCTATCTAATTAAAAAAAAAATTATCTCCTTCTCTCTCTCCATCTGTATCTCTGTCTCTTTCTTTCTCTCTCTCTATACACATACACACGTATATATGTATACATATATATATATATATATATATATATATATATATGTGTGTGTGTGTGTGTGTGTGTGTGTGTGTGTGAGGATAGGAGGATTGGAGTAAATCCGACAGAATTGAGTAAAGAATAGAGGGAAAATGTGGACAAAGGAACAAAACTCAGACAAGTATATATAGGAGATATATTTCGCCGGGCACTGAGCTCGGCTACATCAGTCGTTTATTTATAATAAATATTATAATATAATCTCCTATATATACTTTTCTGAGTTTTGTTGCTTTGTCCACATTTTTCCCTTTATTTTTACTACATTCTGTCGGATTTACTCCAATCGTCCTATCACACACACACACACACACACACACACCAATAAAGACAGATATATATATATATATATATATATATATATATATATATATTCTTTGGTTAGGTACCAAGTTTCTTGGTAATCGGATGGTTCTGAGATGGTCCTTTTCTCCAACAGTATGTTGCTGCAGAGTTCAGGTCACGTTTGAGAGCTCAATGTTTAATTTTAATAAAAGAGCAAAGTAATTTGTAAAGAAAAAAGCCTTAAATACCGGGGATACAACGATTATAATTAATTTCCACCCTTGTGTATCTGAGACCCACCGAGTTTCTTCAGATCACTTTCTTTATTCAAACAGGCAAATTATCAAATTCAGCTTACATTTACATAATCCCTATATCCCCGGTATTTAAGCCACATTTCTTCTACACACACCACACACACACATATATATATATATATATATATATATATATATATATATATATATATATATATAATATACTCTCAAAACTGGATAGACTCTCTAGAGGGGACTAATGAACTTTCACTGCATAGCGTAAGCAACACTCGCCTGTTTACGGATATGAGTACTCAGGTCATCGTAACATACATCTACATATATATATATATATATATATATGTGTGTGTGTGTGTGTGTGTGTGTGTGTGTGTGTGTCCATGCAGGGTATCCCTCAAAAGCAAGACTGACTCTCTCTCTCTCTCTCTCTCTCTCTCTCTCTCTATATATATATATATATATATATATATATATATATATATATATATATATATATATGTAAGTGAGAAAAATGAATCGGACAATTATCTTGAAATATAAAAGGTATGCAATTGGAAATAAATTATTTATTGATATGCCGACACGTGTTTTAACCAAGCGTTTGTCCTCGTATACATTGTATTCTATCAAATAATAGTGAATCAAATACAATGTATACAAGGACAAACACTTGGTCAAAACACGTGTTGGCATCTCAATATATAATTTTTATCCTTTCAACATTTTCTTTCTATTCATCTTTCAACACACACACACACACACACACACACACACGCACGCATATATATATATATATATATATATGAGGAAGAATGAATAAGAAAAGAAAGACAGAATGGATAATAAAAGATGAATTTAATCAATATCACTTAAACATGTGTTTCTTTATCCATTCTTCCTCATATTGTCGGATTCATTTCCAATTTCCATTTTTACACACACACACACACACACATATATATATATACTCTTGTTCCTTAATCTTTAACCGTTATCATCTTGCAACATCCTCTGGTTCAAAAAGCGAGACCGCCCAAATCGCCCTAGATGAAAGGCAAACAATGAAATTCTGATTATCTGGCGATGCGTGTGTGCCGAATTCTTATTTCTTATGGGTGTCCTCACCTCAAATGAATAATGGACGATTCTATTTTTATTAGAAAGAAAGAAAGATAGAGAGTAGGGGAAAATAGACAGACAGGATGAGTGCGTGGAAGTAATAACGCTAATATGTTTCAATCCAACATAATGAAGATATGAAAAGAAGGAAAGGAAAAACGAGTGTGAGAATTAAATTATACTTTTTACATATTGAACTATTTGGAAAAGAAAAGAAGATACGCAAAAATTCAAAAAACACAGAATCTCTGAAACACATAAAAAATGCGATCCCCCATCACAACGGTAAACCAAACAGACATCAGTTTCTATTTGGTGCCGACCTCCACCCCAGACTTTCAATTATCCTGACCACACCATTTTTAACTCACAAGCCACCGTATCCTTCTCGACACTTCCCTTCCCTACTCGCTCTTTTTCCACACACCTTTCGACGCATCCACTCTCCCCTACTTTTCTCACCTTTCCTCCCTGTTTCAATATATAAACACACTGAATAAATTCTGAGAAGCTTAGTTAACATACCGAAGTGAAATATCAATTGAATTAAGTTTTTGGTGTTTTATCCGTTATTCCTCAAATTCTACTCACAAAGCTCTTAAGTAAACATAGCAAACGTTGTAATAATTATATTCTCATACTGTAGTATATCCACAGGTCTGAAAGTATATATATACCAGGACAGGTCAAAAAGTTATGCTAGTTTGTTTAGGGCAGGTTTAATTACCAACACAGAAACATGTATCGTACATCAAAATGAAGCTGGTTCTCTGTGGAGGATATCCCTACTTCTCCACATAGTCACCGTTCCTCTAAATAGTAATGTTCCACCTTCGAATGAGAGCATGTATCCCTGTCCCGTTAAATTCTGTTGACTGTTCTTTGAGCCACTTCTTCACTACAGATTTCACTTCCTCGTCACTGGAATGATATTTACCTCTAAAACTTTCTTTCATGGGGCCGAAGAGATGGTAGTCTGAAGGCTCTAAATTTAGTGAGTATGGAGGAAGCGGTAAAGTTGACCACCCGAATGAGGCGATTTTCTCCCTTGTCCTGATGCTTGTGTGTGGTCGAGCATTGTCATGCAGAAGGAGGACATTGCCGATTGGCAAGGTGGGTCTTGCTCGTCGATTCTTGCTCTGAGCCTCGTTAGGATTTCAATATAGGCCTTAAATTTGTTTTAAAAAAATCACCTGAATTCTACTCCCAATAGCTCTAAAGTAAACATAGCAAACGTTGTAATAATTATATTCTCATACTGTACTATATCCACAGGCCCTGATAGTAGATATATACCAGGAAAATGGTATTACTTTTTGCCTCACCCTCGTATATACTGTATATTTAACTATGGATTTGTGAAGACGTGTTCGTTTTTAAGAGTAAATTATACTTGTGTTTATCCAATGTTTTGGTTATCGGATTCAATATCTGGAGGCATTTATCTTAATCCATCGATCAACCAATCAATATTTTCTACTACTCCAACTTTGAAAATCTAAATATTATTTCTGATATGTTCTCAGATTTCACTGGCTAGAATTTTTGTGATCTTTCGATATAGAAATACTTCCACACTCCTCGGTGTAACTTGCTTGGTCAATGGGCCGCATTTGTGAGCAATAGATTGGGGTTTATATTGAACAGAACAGACTAATTTCAGAAAGGACCAATAGATGCGACAAGGATACATCACCCATGGCGTCCGTGTGAAATGGATATCGTCGTAGGAAATGACACGATGACAGGAGTTCAAATCCTGGAAGAACCTAGTTGTATTTCACATACCCTTAGAAGAGGTATACATCCAACTGCTCTCCATCCAGCTATGGGTAAATAATAAAATAAACTGAGCTCTTTAACCAGTCTAGGAGAAAGTAAGATAACCAGTCTAGGAGAAAGAAAAAACTAAATTCAAATCTGTTAAACTCCGCTTAAGAAATTGGCTTTGTGTCACATCCTAACCCTGCTGAGGGGTTGGCAATTATATATAAACTCCTCTGTGTAGTTTTCTAGGGCAATGGTCCGCATTTGTGAACAATAGATGTGGTGTATATTGAACGAATTGGTTAATTGCAGAAAGAACCAATAGATGCGACAGGCATATATCACCCAGGGTGCCCGTGTGTTAAATGGTTATCGTCGAAGGAAATGGACACGATGACAAGAGTTCAAATCAGTCTAGGGGAAGAAAAACTCTAAATTTAAACCTGTTAAACTCCTCTTAAGGAATTGGCCTTGTGTCACATCCTACTCCTGCTGAGGCGGCCTTATCACTCAGCAAAGGACAGAGTCACTGTATTCTAAATCCCACTGATAGGTCTCGCCTGGATCATAACAACTAAGAGGTTTGAAGGTTTTGTTTTACAGACTTATGACGTAAAATAGACAGCACGTTCGATTGCTGATCAATATTCTTTCAGCGCCTTAAGCAAACAAACAATTATTAAATGCACTGAAAACTTTTTTAGTTTCGGTTATTTTTTCACTTGTCAATATCTGAAAATAGACATCAGTTATTAAAACGGCGGAGGCAGGAAAGGAAACAAAATCGTACGCTTCAAAATCAAGTATGGTTAGATTTCTTAAATTACATTGGGTTTCCTAAATAGTGTTTAACCTGGAATACTTTATTTGAATTCTTAAAGAGAAGCTATTTATTATGTACTAGAAGCTGCTACTCGGTGTTATCTGGGTAGAGGAGGGCAGTAAAAAAAGGTAGTCTCGCTGATCCATTATTGTTGAATCACAAATTGGATCCTCGCAGGATGCCGCATTAGAATCCCTATGTAAAAAAAGACCTTGCGTTGATCCAGACACTCTGAAAAAAATTCCTGATCCTACTTAAAAGAGTAAACGCAAAAAAAAAAATCCATGCTGTTATCATTTAAATTTTATTTTTCAATTATATTCACGAATATCAATCAAATCTTCATTATTTTGGCTCAAAAATCAAGATCTTATGTATATTTACTTTGTTATTATTGTTTTATTTTTATAGTTTCCTCCAGACATACATACACACAAACCACCTTTTATATATGTATAGATATAGATTGTTTAGTAAGAATTGTTTGATTATAATTCTGCTAGTAGATTATAATAAACCACTCTTTATCTCTATATACTAATACTGGTGTTCCAAATCGTCCAAGATGGATTGCAAAGATGTAAATCCTGATTATCTGGTGCTGATTATCCTCCACATTTTTCTTTCTTATGAGTTTTGTCACCTTAGCTAAATAATGTACCATTCCGTTTTTATTGTAAATAAAGAAAGGAACATGGAAAAGGATATGATACAGAAAAAATATAAGAAGGAAAAAGACAGTTGGGGAAAGACAGAAAGAGGGGAGTTAGCGCGCGAAAGCATAACGCTAATCTGTTTCAATCGAACAAATTGAAAAGATGAAAAGAGCAAAAGGAAGAAAGAGTGAGAGAGAGTTAAATACAGACTGCTATACTTTTATATATTGAACTATTTTACAATAGCTCTTGAATAAACATATCAAACTTTGTAATAATCTAATTATCATAATTTGGTATACCCACAGTTCACGCTAGTAGAATAACATTTCCACTCAAAAGTCTACGACTTTAATAGAGATCAAAAATTCACCTCTATAGAAATGATATTAGAAAATTTATTGGAAAATATCACGGCGATAATAGAATCACACGAAGTTAAATGGAGAAAACGTTGAAGCGCGTGGTGTAATGGTTAAAGTCATGGGAAATAAACTCGTCGTCCCGAGTTCAAATCCTGGATGTGATAATTGCATTTCACTTAGTGCTAATACCCTTGGGAAATGTATGAATCCTACTCTCCCTCCAGCTATGGATAAATAGTAGGGCAGACTGGGCTCTTTAATCTTGGTTAGGCAACCGGTCAAGGAGATGGAAACCTCTGAATTCAAACCTGTTGAACAACGCTTAATAAATTGACCTTGTGTCGCATCCTACTCGTGCGGAAGTGTTAGTAAATATATAAATGGAGGAAACGTTTTCAAGCATTGATCCAAATGACTTAAATATTCAAAAAAGCCATACTGAAATACCGAAGTAGAATGGACAGATTAATTGACACATAAAAGTCTAGATAAGTAAATGCCTATGTGAAATATTCAATTAGAACAATTACAGTTAATCTAAAAGAAAAGGCTTGACACACTTCAAAGATTGTCTTCAACGATTGGTTCTGATCATCAGGTGGTCACGGAACACAGAGGTCATAAAACGGTCTGATTAAAACATTTGACCATAGTATCAAAGTGGGGATTTTTTGTTCGGCTTCCCTCAACGGCAAGCTTACTACTAGAATACGTGTGTTGAACACCAAAGGAAATATGCCGAAATAAAAGGACATGGTAAAACAAAAGACTTGTTCCTGAATTATATGTACTAGCAAATATATGCACTCTTCGGGTGCAAATATTTAAGTTTTAATGTAATAAAATATCATATTAAATTAGAAATGCTAATGGAACTAAATAAGAATGTAGATAAAATGATTTGAAAAAGAGGGGTATATATTCAAAAAATAGAACAACTCAAAATTACTCTTACATCATTCCTGTCTTTCATTGCAAAATTCTCCTAATTTACATATTCAGTTAAATTAGGAAATAAAGAATAAAATAACAGTTATTTCTTCTTAATGTATATGTTCTAAGATTCATCCCCGACATTTTTGTTCATATTCATTAAGATTAAACCAAACCAAACCAATATATATATATATATATATATATATATAATATATATTTATTTATTTATTTAATATACAAACTTGTTGGTAAATCCTCGCGGTGAGAAAAAAAACAGCAAATAGTTTGATTGTAAAAATATACTGCCAAACATCAACCGGGAAAAAAAGATTTTTTGTAAAAAAGAAAAGACCAAGATAATCGTACCAAAAAATAATCTATTAGTACAATATTTTAAAAAAAAAAAAAAACAATTTATATATATATATATATATATATATATATATATATATTCCTACAAAACCGCCAGGAGACTAAAGCTAATAAGTAAAAAGTGCTCAATACCTAAGTAGAGCAAATAATAAAGATAAATCTAATGAGTCAGACGAACCTACTAAAAGTTTCGCTTAATGCTCTTCAGGGCTAAGATCTTAGCCCTGAAGAGCATTAATCGAAACTTTTAGTAGGTTCGTCTGACTCATTAGATTTATCTATATATATATATATATATATATGCTGTAAATGTATGGAAAATGACATATATTTCCTTTAATCTTTGCTTTTCCAGTCTGAATAATGTAACTTTAAACATTTTAATTCAAAGCAAAAAATAAAAAGAAGATAAACAAAACCAAAACAGTCTCATTTTCCTATACATGTTCCGAATAAAAAAACATATGATTAAAAATGTACATGTATTCATACAAACCTCATACTAAAAGAAAAAATAAAGTCTAGACAATTCTCTATCAGCTCTGCAACATTGACTATATCTGTCATGTTCCCCAAAATTAAAAATCTCCTTAGCCAGGTGATAAAAGCAATGTTGCAAAAGATAAATAGATATTTTGAATTTATCTTAGACATGAGCAATTGGGAAAGGACAATTTCTTTCAAAAGAAAAATGAAAAGTTTTTTGTTAATCAATGTTCTATGCATATTTAATAACTGTCTTAATAAATCAGTTTCAGTCTTGACATTTAAACTCACCTCGTCTAGTCCATGATTCAGGTGACAAATAAAATTTATCTAAATTCGCAATACTAGAAATAGTTTCAGAAATATCATGATAATTTGTATCACTCATAGGCTAAATACTGCCCACGGGCCACGTATGTCCCTCGGTTCCTTTTTCATTATTCTTAAGAAAAATGTCTTTTTAACGAATAGAAAAAAACAACACCTTTTTCCAAATTTTTAAGACAGATGTTTACGCGTATGATCTTCCATGGTGAAAATGGTTGAGTGAGCTTCCACTTAAATTACATTAGCAATGCAGCTCACCTAAACACTCACGTGGGCTGCTCCTCGAAAAATGGTTGCTCGTCCTCTACAGGAGCAGGATGCAGGATTTGTTTTTTTTAAGTGAGAAACAGTTCAGTACTTCAGAGTTTACTTCTCTTAGAGCGGTTGCATTTCCAAGGTTAAAGGCGCCAGTCTGCCCTACTATTTACCCATATTGGCGTTATGTAAAATACAAGTATCTTCCATGATTTGAACAACAGAACACCCTATCCATTTGCTACGACGGTAACTATTACACACTTTGCGTATACTTTATATATATATATATAACAGAAAAATTACAGAAACACGCACAACCTATATATATATATATATATATATATATATATATATATATATATGTGTGTGTGTGTGTGTGTGTGTATCAATATATGTATTGATCAAAGCCTGAAGAAGATACCAGAATATCTGAAACACGTGTTGCGTATGTGAAATAGAAAGAATAAAACATTTTTTCTGAGAACGATACATTTTGCAGACCTTCTTCTTTATATATATATATATATATATATATATATATATATTATGTCAAAACAGGGCATTCCATCATGATCATATGCTATCAAGTTAGTCTTGCAGATCCATTACTACTGAATAGCGAGTTCGATCCTATATATATATAATATTATGTTGTCACTGACATTCCAATTACTTTAGATCAATCTTATATTATATTGATTCATTTCAGCATTGTTAATTGATATAAATCTTTCATTTTCTCTCTTATTCTTTTTATTGTCCTAAATATTAGAAGACGAAAAAACGGTTTTATTCCTTAAGTTTGCAGACACATGGATGTACTAACTTGGTAATTATACAAGGACTAGTGCAAGGGTCTAATGGGCTTCCTCCGAATCTAAGATAAGGGGAACCACTCTAGTAAATGTCAATTTTCATAAAGTAGGTGTTCTAAGGGAAGATATTTCCCACTACACGAAGTTGGACTCGTCCAACATAACACATAAATAATGCGAACTATACAGCCGAGGAGTCGATTTCCAGTAGTAGGTGGTTGCTACATATAAATAATTACTGTTATGAAACGTTGCGCGTTGGAGTCTATCTTATTATTTCTTTTTACCAAAGGATATATTAACCTAAGTTAACCTTTCTTCCAGATTTTAATGTAGATTTAGTAGATTCATAGTGTTACATAATTCATAGGCAGCTTATGAATTATGTACGTACCTGTAATAAGAAAATTTTGAATAAGAATCGTTAGATTTACATCTTAAAGTTAAATTGATATTTCCATATCCATTAGGGTTATTTGTGATGTCATCACAAATCACTCATAACTTTTTCTTAACTCTTTCTTTAACACAACCCAGCCCATCTTCAACCGCCGCGGTGGAGAAACAACAAAAGATTCAATCTTCCAATTGAGCTCGATTACAGGCATGAGATAATTTTTAGTCAGATTCGACCTGAGTTTCAGAGCGAGTGGACTTGAAAATCGCTCGCTCTGAGAGTTGTTTCTCCACCGCGGCGGTTGAAGATGGGCTGGGTTGTGTTAAAGAAAGAGTTAAGAAAAACAGCCAAGTTTTGTTGATTAAGTTATTTAAACAAGAAATGACCAACCGAAGAAATAAAGACGAACTAACCGGAGAAAGCAGCCCACTGGATCAACAAGAAATGATTGCCGCCGAATTAGAAGCATACAGTAAGCGGCCGTGTTAACAAGACCCCTCATCCCATCTCTAATCTGTCTATCTCTCTGTCCCTATTATATGTGTGAACCACACTTTTCTGATGTCCCTAAACCCCTTGGAAATGCGTAGTAAACGTCGGCCCTGGCTTTTTCACATCGTAATTTGATTTTCTATTTTCAATAGTCATGACCGAAATAGAACAATTTTTTGAAAGATGCAAAATAAAGATTTCATTGTTTCTCTTTTAATAATCTAATTTTATGAAGATATTTATTTGTTTAAGATTTATTGTCAGAAATAAGATTAGATGAAGATTTATGGAAGAAAGAAATACACCTAGAAAGAAAGAGAGAATAATGAATGAAAGATATTTATATCAGAATGAATGAACAAAGGATTAAAAAAACAAAGAATTAAAGAAGAATTATGAATGAAGGAAAGAAGAAATTTTGATAAAAATGAAATAAGCGATAACAGAAAGAATTTAAAAAACGAAATAAATAGATAAATTATCAAATAAATAAATAATGGAGTGATAAGAAAGAAGGAACACATTTATGAAAGAAGAAAAATAAAGAAAGAGTAAAACAGTGAATAATGAAAGAAAAAATTATGAATAAAAGAAAAAAGAATGAAAGGAAATGAGAAATAAAGAAATAAAGAATGAAGTAATAAGAAAGAATGAAAATATTTGTGAAATATAAAAGTAAAGAGAGTGTGAAAACAGTAAATAATGAAAGAAAGATTTATGAATGAAAGAAAGAAACGAAGAAAGAAGTAAGAGATTAATAAAAAAAATATTCATGAAAGAAACAAAGGAAATGACAGATTAAAATCGAAAGAAAAAGGATTTATGAAAGAAAGAAAGAAAAATAAAGAAGAAAACATGAAACTAAGAAAGAAGTGTATTCATGAAACAAAAGAAAGAAGAAATGGGAGTTTAAAATAGAAAGAAGAAGAGATTTAAGAAAGAAAGAAGGAAAGAAAGAAAAAAAGATGGAAGGATATTTATGAACAAAAGAATGAGTGATAGAAAGAAAGAAAATGAGAGATTAAATTTGGACGAAAGAAGGAAAGTCATTTAAAAGAAAGAGATTTATGAATGACGGGGGAAAAGAAAAAAAGAAAGGTGATGAGTGATTCAAATAAAAAGAAATCAAAAAAACATTTATGAAAGAAAGAAAGAAAGAAAGAAAGAAAGAAAAAGAAAGAAGAAAGAAAGAAAGAAAGAAAGAAAGAAAGGAAAGAAAGAAAGAAAGAAAGAAAGAAAGAAAGAAAGAAAGAAAGAAAGACATTTATGAATGAAAAATTAAAAGAACGGAGATGAGATATTAAAATCTGAAAAAAGAAAAATATCTTGGAAAAAAAAAGAAAGATTGAAATATATAAAATAATTATTGAATAAAGAAAAAAAGAATATGAGAGATTAAAATAGAGAGAAAGATACAAGAGATATCAGAAAGAAAGAAAGAAAGAAAGAAAGAAAGAAAGAAACATATTTATTTAAAAGAAAGAAAGAAAGAAAGAAACATATTTATTTAAAAGAAAGAAAGAAAGAAAGAAAGAAACATATTTATTTAAAAGAAAGAAAGAAAGAAAGAAAGAAAAGTTAATAAGATATTAAGATAGAAAGAAAGAAAGAAAGAGATTTCTGAATGACAAAAAGTAAGAAATATATAGATACAAGGTGTGTCAAAAATTTTAAAGATTTTTGGCACTTTTCGACTCACCTTGTATTCTGAAAAAAAAATAACGCTCCATTAATTGTTCATTTCTATTTTGGTAAATACAGCTTTAAACACGGCACTTTTGGACACACCTTGTATTCTGAAAAAAAATTAACGTTCCATTCATTGTTTATTTCTATCTTGGTAAATACAGCTTCTAACTCGGCACTTTTATGGATTGATAGATATGAAGAAGCTGAGATAGGTTTAAGAGATAGATGAGAAGATGCTGACACAGATAGGTAGATAGAAACGCTTGCATCTTTTAGTTTAATATTCCCGCTTTTTTCTTACTCGCCAAAACAAGTTGTGAGAAGCGAAATGTCTCTTTGTTCAAATGCCTACGACAAGTAGTGTATCCAGGCAAAAAGAGCAACATTTTAATCAGAATATCCACACATCCTGTTTAACGAGGCGATGGGTGAGATTTCACGAAAAGGAACCCTAAATATGAATTGCCGCTTTCGCTTTGCTACACAAACGAATTATTTCTGCAACTCACTGGCGTCTCCAAGAAACTTTCCTAACTCAAACGTGTTTCCTTTGTATCTTCTACTTTAATGTCTACTTCACATTGGGATTTCGTTATTTATTACATAAAAGAAACAGTTAATGTTGTTGAAAATTCAATTTTCCACTATATATACATATATATATAATATATATATATATATATATATATATATATATATATTAATATATCTATATCTATATCTATATCTATATCTATCTATATCTATCTATCTATCTATATATATAATATACCAAGCGTGTTGGTAGATCCTTGCGGAGAGAAAAAACCCGGCAGAGAGTTTGATTGTAAAAATATACTACCAAACATCAACCAGGAAGAAAAAAATTTTTGAAAAAAAGAAAAGACCAAGATATTCGTACCAACAAAAAATAATCTATTGGTATAGTATTTGGCCAAAAGAAAAAACAATTTATATGTATATATATGTATATAAGATATATATATATATTCATATAACCGCTAGGAGAAGCTAATTTGTAAAAAGTGCTCGATACCTAAGTAGAGCCAAGTAATAAGGATATCTACTGAGTCAGACGAACCTACTATTAGTTTCGCATAAAGCTCTTCAGGGCTAAAATCTGATTTTAGCCCTGAAGAGCTTTATGCGAAACTAATAGTAGGTTCGTCTGACTCAGTAGATATCCTTATATCTATATATATATATATATATATATATATATATAGGCAAATCTACCTTTGTGGCTCCAGAATTTATTTTTACGAAACCCATTATGTTAAAGAAGAAATCTATTTGTCAGTACTCAGAGTTATTGTAAGAACTGTATTTACAATCCCCCTAATAAGAACAGGAGTATATGCAACCAGTTCCATTTTAAAGCGGAATTTAACGGTATAAGGATTAGTGGGGTGCCAACGCATAGATAACACCCATCATCTTATAATGGGTTAGGTTATCCACAACACGGTAACCTAACACAGAATATTCGTAGGGAAAAAGACAAGTAAATAAAATATAACATACATACATAGATATATAAAGGGCAGTTGTGTGTATGTATGTATGTCCGGAAGAATCTACGAAAACAAAATTAATGACAAAGTAAATATATATACACATTCACTATCACCAGATCTTGCTTTTTGTGGAAAAATAATGAAGATTTGATTTATACCTGGGAAGATATTTAGAATTTAGGATTTGAATAGTAAGAGAAGGGAAAGTCATTGGTTGCGTTCATGTTTAAAACATAAATCAATTTCCAAACCCCAAAAAATCAATGTATCTGCGTGGCTAACTTTTTATTATCCACTCTCTACCCAGGCGATACCGGGTAGCCACTTCTAGTACATTTATAAACAGCAGTTGTGTATATGTATGTATGTCCGAAGAAAACTAAGAAAATCAAACAATCAACGAAAAAGTATATTATATATATATATATATATATATATATATATATATATATATATATATACATTCACTATCAGCGAAACTATCTTTTGTGCGAAACATTATGGAGATTTGATTTCTATTCGCAAATATATCTAAAAATTAAAATTTACAGAGTAGTAGCATTTGATTCTACTAAGCCATGTTGGCAGTATTTGCTACTGTTAAACGTAAACAAATCAATATCTTGAATTAAAATTTAGTATTGTTCAAAAACACTAAATAAAAACACAATAATAGTTATCAGATATTCCACAAATATATAAGTAATCTGAAATATAATACACCCAGTGAGAATCTAACTCACATAAAATGGTCCGCAAATGTAGCTTCTCACCATTACACTCGGTGCAAGTAGGAAATCAGCATTTACTACCAACACACAACTTTCGTTGTTTGAGAGAATTTGATATTTTAAAAAACGTGAAAAATCAACGTACCCTAATGTAGCAATGTCGGGAAACTGGAATTATGTCCAGATTTTCAATCTTCCCCTGTTGCCACAATTAAAGTACATGCCTGTATTAAGAGGGTTCTGCTTTTGAGAGGGGGACATCCACTTAATTTGGGAGTGCAAATACAAATGGGGGGGCATTAAAAATGGTTTACATTGTAAGAACTAGCACCCAAAAATCAGTTCACATCACATTCACTAGTGATGGAATAATGGATTTTCAGGGAAGTTACTCATCCCTACACACACACACACATTAGCAAGTGGAACACAGGAGTTCCTAGTTTTTCTCTCATTATAATTTAATTCCAATTTTACAAAATAATTTATTATTTATTTGACTCACATGTTTTGTCTAAAAATAAGGAAGTCTTCAAAACTCAAACAGACACAAGTATACATGGCATTTTAGGGCAAGGAACTTTAATTAAAACAATGCAAGCCACCCAAGAGGTTTGAGTATACCAGCTGAATAATATGTTTATTTTACAAGCATGTATGTCAGCGCATGGAACATCAGCTAGAACTATGCAAGCCTCTCAAGTGGTTTGAACATACGAGCTGAAGAAAGTTTATTGTATAAGCATTTCTACCACCACCAGAGTTGCATCAGGCGTGGTGTTGGAATATTTTTTTATATATAAGGTGTGCTGTGGTCCACTACTTAAACATATAGACTCGGCGTGGTCCCATGGATTAAACCTAAGCCAATCAACAGCTCGAAAACGTGGTTAGTTAACTATTTCCTCTCTGATATTGAAAGCCGTTCATTTGCACGATATTGACGAACGCATCTGCAACCAATGACCTTGCTCAACGCAAGGATTTTACCCAACACCAAGGAACAACCAAAGGATCATACCCAACACTCAGGAACCCTAAGAAACAACCAAAGAAGATACCCTACACTAAGGGACACCAAGGAACAGCCAAA
>CM042158.1:3360598-3365598 GCA_023376005.1 Doryteuthis pealeii | reverse complement strand
AAGAGACATGATTTCGTAGGCCACATTCAAAAGGTAGGCCACATACTATAATGTTACTTATGCTACTGTAAAAAAGCATAGAATCCAAATCTACAACGTTTAAGCTTTAAAATTATTTGCTACATGTCATTCAAGTAATGATTTAAAAAAATAATTTTCAGTCGTTTATGAATTTGCTGAGCACCATTTGGGCCCTAACGAAGCGCTTTGATGAGTTGCACAAGTATGTTGCACAGCAAATCCATAAACGACTCAAGATTATCTAAAAAAATCATTACTTGAATCGCATGTAGCAAATCATTTTAAAGCTTAAACGTTGTAGATTTGGATTCTATGCTTTTTTTTTTGCCCATCAGAATGTTGGAAGGAAGAATTTCAACTTCAAAGTTTTGTGTTTTTTTAACAAAAATTTGGCAAAAGTTATTCTCTTTCATTTGTAAAAAGTAAGAGTCCCATTTACTTCACTAACTTTATCTTCATTGACCAGTTGAAGAGAAAGAACACTCTGAATTCAAAGCAAATGTTTTTACTCTTTTGTGAATCGATTGTTCGTTAGAATCTATTGCATTTGGTTTGGTTTGTTTTTACGGCATATCAACATCAGTGGGTCATTTAATGCCGACAATGTTTTGAAATAATTACATTCTTAATGGATACTCAATTTTTTTAATAAGTAAGGGTCTAAGTGGAGTGTTGCATATCACAGACTGCTCATCTACCAGGATTCCGTCCTTAAGAATCACGGGTCATCACCCACGGCCAACAGGTGGCCCATTGGAAGGTACAGTCGATATATTCTAAAGCGATAAAAAATTTGATAAAATGCTAATTTTCGATTTCAAATTCTGTACAGGCAGTGCGTATTATACACGATATTTCTTTCCAAAATGTCCGACATTAGAGATAAGTGTTAACGTGTTTCCCCGAAAATAAGATCTACCTGCAAAATAAGACCTAGCATGATTTTTAAGGATGATTTTGATATATGGGCTCTCCTTACAGTAAGCCCTAGTTGAGAGCGGCAGACAAGTAAGAGAAATAGGCGTTCTTGACAATCATATTGACGAAAACACTCGACATCCCAGGAAAATAAACCCTAGTATTATATTTCGCAGTGAAAATTAATATAAACGCTGTCTTATTTTCGAGGAAACACGGAATACCCGAATACTTGTATTATACAATAGTATTTAATAACAATATTATGTATATAATATAATAAAAAAGGATGATACCCGAAAACTCACCACAGTCTGTCTGTCCTATGTGAAAGGCTTGGCTGAAAAGATTCAAAAGATATGTAATCCCTATGACATCAGGACAACATTCAGGAGTGACTCAACTCTTCGGAAACATCTCGTCCGAGTCAAGCCCCCAACAGAATACAACATGACCAAAGATTGTGTGTATTCCATCCCATGAAGCTGTGGCAAAGTATACAAAGGTGTAACATGCCGTCCACTGAAAGTAATACTAGAAGAACATCGTAAAGCAGTGGTCCGAAAAGAAATACAAAAGTCGTGTATGGCTGACCATATATGGAATGAAAAGGGAAACCACCTGCCCTTATGGGATGAAGGTAAAATAATAGATCGTGAAGAATATTGGAAGAGAAGATGCCTCAAAGAATCAGCACATATGATAGGCTGTAGTGGGCTGTTAAGTAGACCTAGCATAGAAATGAATACAATATGGGAACCCATAATCAAAAAGGCTAGATCAGATTGAAGAAAAAAAATACAACATGAGTCTAGGTAAAAAATCATACATAAGTAAATAGGTAGATATTCTAGCCAAATCAAGACATTAGGTTTATAAGTTCCCAAAATTCACACTCAATTGTCCAAAACGTATAATAATGGACATGGCCTAGTGGATAAGGTAGTTAGGTTAAGACAGTTATAAGTGACATTTATCTCTGGATCCTGAGTTCAATCCGGAGTAGAGGCAGTTAGAAAAATAATTAACACAACTCCTACCCCAGCTATGGTTAGCGGAATGAGAACAGGATACCCCCGTGGACTAAATAAAGGGTTAGGTTCAAAGTTCCGTGATGGCTCCCGATTACGACAAGAAAGTTCCCGAGTTCGAAAAGAAGGTTCCCGAGTCCGAGAAGGTTCCCCAGTCCGTGAAGGTTCCCGAGTCCGACAAGACATACCTGAAGAAGGCCGGAGGGCATATCGGCCGAAACGTTGTACAAATAACAATGAAGACGGGGACAATAGTCCGAATAACGCAGATAATACTAATAAAAAAGGGATAACCAACTGTGATCTAAATTTAGACATATTACCCTACGTAAACGATTAAATCACCTAGTTTTCTATATTTGATCGAAAAGGAGTCTAACACTAATCATTGCTTCCCTACGTTTCTTTGGTTTTAATGCTATATAGTTTAGTCTTTTTGGGATTGTTTTGTTTATGTTTAACTTTTGGTTTTAGAAGTCTAATTCAACACCTTCATTAATTTTGTTGTTGTTCTATTTCGTGAGTCGGTTGTTCATTAGAGTCTATTGCATATTAAATTGGCTTCATTACACTCTATGGTTTGCATGCAGCATATTTGCCTCATTTAGTTTAAGAAAAATGTGCATTTTTAATTTGTCTGGAACAATTCTTTTCAACGGATGGAGCCATGATTAGATCATCAATAATCACAGTTTCATTTTTAAAAATATTCAATTCAATTCAAATTCAACAGGAAGTAATTGTATTTCTAACAAACAAGATGCATTAGCATAGCCATTTGATAAAACTCAATAAAAATATTCTGAAAAAAAAAGTATCTTGCTGCACAAATATTTTGTGTCATTTGTAATCGAATATTCACGTGTTTTACTTAATGAATATGGTAGCCTGTTCATTTTGTGATGAAGTGTAATATTTAAATTTGAAAGTTAACTGTTAATTCGATAGAAGAGTCATGGAAAATAGCATGGATGTTCTATCATTCGGATGTTTATTTGTGTTACTTAATAAATATGTTAGCCTGTTCATTTTGTGATGAAGTGTAATAATTAAATTTGAAAGTTAACTGTTAATTCGATAGAAGAGTCATGGAAAATAGTATAGATGTTATTGCCTACGGATGTTTACTTGTGTTACTTAATTTTTGTAAAATACATCTATAAGATGCTTGAGGGGGAAGTCATCAGCGTTGTTATATCCTTGGGATCATTGGAAATTTCTGGTCTTTCAACAACGGATTTCCTCGCCCAGGGGACGAATCGGGGTTGATAAAATACCGACCCTTCCCTCTCGGCACATGACCTCGCCTCTTGATGACCATAGTTTTATTGTTTAACTGGTCACCTGACCTCCAGCCAATGGCAATAGAGCTCTCCTTATTTATATTACATTCATTTTATTACTCGAGTTTGGTCTTACTACCAGGAAGAACGGTTGTTGTAAGTTCTTTTTTTCCCTTTTTTCTCCTAATTTTTCCTTTTTTTTAACCCTCCCCCTCTTTGTTGAATTTTTTAAAAAATTTACCATTATTTATTTTTTCTATTTATTTATTTCTTTATCTACCAGAGAGGGGTTTTCCCATCCCAATTTTTCTTTTTACTGTTTTTTTCCTCAACAAATCCATTATATGTACTTCAAATTAAAAAATTCCGACTGTTAAAGTTTACTAATACACACCGAATATATACAAATAATTCGTTTTTTATTCCCATAAAAGGATAATTAAAAGAAATTAGTGACGAATTAATGAATAGGGTAGCCTGTTCATTTTGTAATTTGATAACAATATTATAGCCATTTCATAAAACTCAACAGGAATATTCTAATAAAAAATTATCTTGCTTTAAAAATTGTTTTGAATCCTTTGCATTCGGATGTTCACTTGTGTTATCTAAGGAATAAGGCAGCCTATTCATTTTATAATAAAGTGTAATATTTGAATATAAAAGTTAACAGTTGATTCCTTAAAAGAGTCATGGAGAATAACATAGATGTTATTGTCTATGGATTTTCGCCTGTGTTACTTAATGAACAGGGAGTTAAATCATAATTATTATACGTTTTATATACTGAACTACCTGGCAAGAAGATCTTAAGTAAACATATCAAACGCTGTAATAATTGAATTATCATACTGTGGCATATCCACAGGTCCTACATATAATAATAATAATAATAATAATAATAATAATAATAATAATAATAAGGATCATGAAGATGAAGGTCGAAATAACAATTGTAACTGGTGCCATTGGATCGGTCCCCAAAGCTCTGGAAAAGAATTTGCGTGAATTGGAAATCAGAAGAAGAATCGATTCTCTCGAAACTACAGCACTGTTAAAATCGGCTAGAATGTTCAGAATAGTCCTGGAGACCTGAGGAGACGTGCTGTCACTAAGCCTCCAGTAAACTAACGACAGGTGTGAAAACGTCATATAATAATAATAATAATAATAATAATCAGAAGAAGAAGAAGAAGAAGAAGAAAGCCAATACGACTATTAAGCACTTGTAGAATTATCTTTCATTATTTTGGAATGTCCTGTTTTTTTTTAATTGAAAAAATGAATCTCCAACCTATTAACACCAACATGTAAAAATATTGCTCCTACTCCTACTCCTACTCCTACTCATTCTCCCTCTCTCTCCTCCTCTTCCTCCTACTATGTTTTCTACCGACAACATGAGGTGGAAATATCGAATAAGGAATCTTTGGGGGCATACAGTTGAAGCACAGTTCATGTCCGACAATTTCCCGAGGTTATTCGATGCAATTTTCGATCTTTTCAGGTTTAATTCTTTATTCCCGATCAATGGGATTTAATAACGGCAAAAAAAAAAAACAGTGTTTAACTTGATATCATTTAAGGATAAATAAATATAGCTCTTACACCTATAACGGAACACACATATATACGTGTGTGTGCGTATATGTATTTTTGGTTGAAGAAAGAAAAACACACAGACACACACACACACATATATATATATATGTATGTGTGTGTGTGTGTGTGTGTGTGTGTATGTATG